>JAHREE010000176.1:2242448-2302561 GCA_033628505.1 Tringa tobata | reverse complement strand
TGCTCTCCCTGCCTTCCTCCCTCCTTCCCTGCCTCCTCTCCCTCCCCGCCGTCTCTTGGTAACCCTGAAGGCAACTCGAGAAACGGCCCGGGACCTGCGACGCCGGCGTTTCTGCATTTTTAAGGTGGAAATACCGGCGTGGCCGCGGCCGGCTGCAGCAGACGATCTTTTTTTATTATTATTATTATTTTCCCCCCACCAGACGGCTAATCTTGTTTTGGTGGCGTTGTTAAATTGGGACAAAACGCAGGAGCCTCACTAGAGGAGCAAAAGCCCGGTAGGTTTCGGCGGGGGGGGGGAAGTTGCCCGGCCGTCTGTCCGTCGGGGTCTGCTCGCTCCTGTTGCCAGGGTTTGCGTTTGGGCTGTTGCTTTTCTTTTCTTTCTTTTTTTTAAAAATTATTTTAGGACTACTAGACTTGCTTTCTTCAGCAAAAGGAAAGGAGGTGGGGTTCGCGTGAGAAGGCTGGTACTTAGGGACAGAAATCTCCCACGGAGAGAGCTTCCCCTGTTGAAATGTATTGTGCAAATATAGCATTGCTCTTGGTGATTTGTTGATGTTGTTTGTAAATAATAGCGACTGGTTTGGGATGCTAAAGTGCCGAAATAGAAATGCCAGCAAATTCTGATATTCTTCGTTCCCACTGCTTTCTATGTTTAGAGTTGTTGGGGGATTCAACTCTCTACAGTAAGGCAGCTCTTTAAAAATAGCAGCAAAATTTAAGTGATAGTCAAGTGAGCAATACCAATATTGAAATAGCATTAAAGGTATGGCTGGAAAATGACCATAAGTTACTTAGCTCCTTGGCACAGCAGGACTCCCTGAACTCTGGCAGATCCTCTTGCATGTCATAGGGCTGTTAAACCTGGGCAGGATGATTTGAAGCATCTGATTCTTTTTGGAGTTGAGGATTCTTAAACCTTTGAAGTTACTTGAAGGTTTAAGGTACCCTTGCTGGTTTAGAAAGAGAATTGCCTGGTGTGTCTGTAGAAGAATAACAGAGATACCAGTAATTTTAGAGGTTGTTTTAACTGGCAAACAAATGTACCAGTTGCTTTAAATTTAATCTAAAACTGGGAAATTGGAGAGGTACAACTTCTTTTCTTTTTCCTGGCAATCCTGGTGTGCTGTTTCCTAGGGTAATGCAAAAGCCTTATAAATGAATGTTCCAAAATAAGGAAGACTCAGTGAGAAATTTTCCAGAGCAAATCGTCAGTAGTGAGAAATTATTGCCAAATTTTGTCTGTTTTCTGGGATTTTGTTTTGTAATGAGAAGTTACTTTGCTTGGAATGTATTTATCCAGGAAATAATCCTTAATGTGCTCCACTCTGGCCTTTGAGGCTATGTGTGAGGAGATTGAAGAGGGTTTAATTAAATGTAATCAAATATTGCAAGATCCCTGATTAAAAGGTGTAGAGCTTGCTTTCTGGTGACGTATGAGACGCAGTATTTGTTTGTACTTCAGAAAAAAATCATTTTCATCTTGCAAACAATTTTTTTTCCCCCCCCTGTTCCTGGGTAACCAGCACCCCTTTGTTTTCTTCACTGCCCGGTTTTAATTCTTGTTGACTCGCCTGGCGAGAGAGGCGAGGGAGCTCGGTGTGTCAGAGCAGGGTGAGGGAGTGCAGCCTGCACGTCTGAGTCAGTGCGGGAGTGTGTGGGCATGTGAGGATGGCTGTGTGTGAGGTGGGAGTGTCTGGACGTGGCCCAGACCGTCACCACCGTCAGATGCCTCGCAGGAGGAGCAGGGTGGCAGCGCTTGAATTCCCGTGTCTAAAAAAAACGAGGGTGAAATCCTGGCCCCTGCTGAAAGTCAGTATGAAGTTGGCCCTTCGTTTAAGTGAAGGCAGTGGTTCTCTGGCCAGGCTTCTGGGTGGATGCCTGAGACGGTGTGAAGGAAGATCAGTGTGAGCAGGATGGGAACGGGTGCGTCTGTCCCCTTAGCTGGTGGGAGAAGAAATGGTGTGTGAATGTTGTCGCAGTGTGGTGGGAACCTTCGGGGCTGTACGTCTGCTAATGCTTCTGTTCTCAGGTCTGTGTGTGAGGGAGGCATAAAAGCGAACAATGCAATGTTCACTTTTGTGGAATATAATGAACTAAAGCGCTGTTTAATAATAAACATCATCACGAGGAGGAGGGCATGAGACCATCCCCCTTTCCTGCCCCCCCCTCCCCTCTGGGGACCGTGCGTGCGTGCCTGAGTGGCTCTGAGATTTCGTGTGTGAGAAGACGATGAGTGTGTGTTTGGGATTAATTAGCCTGAGTTTAGCTGGTTTCATGCTTTACGTGCCTAGGGGCTACCCACAGTCACAGAGAGGGGAGGAGTTCGCTGTTGCTGGCTCGAAATCCTCTCCAGGGGTGATCTTGTTCGTGTCAACCATGAGCAATTAGAGAGATTAACTGTCTTGTTTTCCTTTCTGCCCTAGATTGATTCTTGTGAGGCTCTGGGACATTTGAAAGTGATTTGGAGAGAGCAAAGTCTGTGTCTGATGGACACCGAACCAAAGCCAGCGTGTGTTGTGCAGCAGGCTCGCTGCCCAGGAATGAAGTGCCCTCCTTCAGAGGACTTTCCTCCTCAGATAAGACTGTCTGAAAAGATACCACCAGTGAAGCCTTGCTTCAAGAAGAAGCAGCAAGTGCAGAAGAGGCTGGACACAGAAACCCTCCGGGCTTTGCGGCCAATCTTTACCAGTTTGCTGGGAGCTGGGACCTTGGATAGGGTCTTTGTGCCCCGAGGCCAAGGTGGTGGTCACAGTGATTTATGTGAACCTGCTGTGAAAAAGACTCTGGATGTTAGTACTTCTTGCCCCCAACCAGAAAGTAATGTGACTGTGCTGATGCCAACAGCTCCAGATGTGCAGAGTCAATTGCAAGGAGCTCGTCCTTCTTCTGAGCAGGATATCCAGTCTGGAGAGCAGGGCTTCTCACCAGAAAGTACTCCTGGAACGGCTGCTGCTGATAGTGGTAATGAATCATTCCAGGATCATCCTTTGCACCCAACTGTTGGTGATGGTGCAGCTTGTCCTTTGTTCCCAGACAAGATTCTGGAAAACTACACATCTGGCTTATTCCATGAGAATAGCTGTCCCATGCAATACAACTTGAACCCAAGCAATAAATTCAGTGCTGGGATATTCCAGGATAAAAGTGAAGAAGCTTCTCTTGATCTGGTATTTGAGCTCTTGAACCAGCTGCAATATCACACCCATCAGGAAGACGGAATAGAAATCTGTGTGGATTTTCTCCAGGGCACTTGTGTTTATGGCAGTGATTGTCCCAAACATCACACCGTCTTGCCTTATCATTGGCAAGTGAGAAGGACAGCAACCCAGAGCTGGCAAAGCGTGACCAATGATTCCCAGGAGCATCTGGAAAGACTCTACTGCAACCCTGACAATGATAGGATCAAACTGAAATATCGGTAGGTAACTGAATTTACTCCCTTACTAGCAAGGGTGCTTAACTGAGCAGCGGTCCAGAAATGTAACAGAATGTGCATTCTTTTTTCCTGATGTTTTGTATACAAGTGTTTTACAAACCCTGTGATGTTTGCCACAACAGAAAATTCCTGCACACCTATTAAAACTACTGTTTGTCATTTGGAAAGTATTCTTTGAAGCTGAAGGACTTTGAAGTGTGTGAAGTAAGAAAACTTCAGTTCTGTAGAAATTCAGAGAGCTGACAGAAACTGTTGTGTAACATTGTACGTGTTCTTGATGTTTCTAATTAGTCTTTTCTCTGTATTAGAAAAAGCAGCAGCATGAATGAGCCTTTGCAGGTATTGAAACAGGAATGATACAGCTGTTGCTTTCTGTCACTGGAATCCAGATCGACTGTATGCACTCCAAGCACAGCTTTCATAATTACATTCTAAGCAACTCAAATCAGATAGGTGCTTTGTTAGGTCCTTTGGCTTGAAATTTCATGTAGTTGCTAATACATGGTGATGTTTCAGCTAATTCACTATGAACAACCTGAGCGATGCCTTCAGAAATGCTGATCATCTATTTAAATTGTCATCTAAACATGTTAAACTAGTCATTAGAAGCTAGTTTCCTCTATACATAATAGTGTTTATCTACTCATTCTCTGAAATTAGAAAACAACTTTTAAGTTTCTCTGGTTATGTTATCAATTTAGGCTTGATGCTGCACCCTGATCTAAAACCAAAACTTCTTCAACTTTTATAGTGCAGGCTCCATTTTGAGTAGTAGTGGGGAGTGCTGATGCTTACAAGTTCATTGGGTCTACATAGTCCATGTTTGTGTGAAAGCAAGGTGTACGCTGCGTTTTTTTTTTTTTTTTTTTTAAACCCTGGAGGAAGCATACAATGCAAATTTCCCCTATCTTATCTGCCCTGCCATAATCTGTGAGCCCGGTGCAACTCGTTCTTGTCATGGTCAGTTCAGAATGATGTTTCAGTAGTTGTGTTGTAAAAACTTCAAATTGCCTTTGCCATCTGAGTCCTTGTGGATTTCTTCTCACGGATTCTTCTTCTTTCCGCTTCCTGAAGAAGTACATCCTGTCTTCCTTAATGTTTTAATTTTCATTTACTATGGTGAGATTTCTCATTTGGCACCAGAGACTCAATCTAATGCTTAAAGTCTGTCTGAGTCTTTACTTTCACCTAACTGGATGTTGGATTAGGCACTAAAACTTGGGCTCCATCGGCCTATAGATTCATCCTTTCTACTGAAGGCAATAGATACCCCAAAATGAAAATGAAGTAGGAAATAATAATTGTATGTAACAGGGAATAATTGGGGAATGTCTGTTTACAAAGGCCGGCAATGACAGAAGAAGGGGTAATGGCTTTAAACTCAAGAAGACCAGATTTAGATTAGACATTAGGAATAAGTTCTTCACTCTGAGGGTGGTGGAGCACTGGAACAGGTTGCTCAGGGAGGTGGTTGAGGCCCTTTCCCTGGAGACATTCAAGATGAGGCTCGATGAGGCCCTGGGCAACCTGATCTGGCTGGGGGTGTCCCCGCTGACTGTGGGGAGGTCGGAATAGATGACCTTTGAAGGTCTCTTCCGGCCCAGATGATTCTATGATAATCATATTTTACAGAATTGTCTTGAAAAAATATGCCAGTCTGTTTAAAAAAATAATAAAATAATCTTGAAACTGCATAACGGATAAACGTGCTGTATGTTACAACAGAAAAACTTCCGTTTTTCCCAAGGATTTAAAATGGGATTTCTGGAAACAGCACAGCAAATGTAGAAATAAGACCATGCAAGGAATTTGAGCTCTGAGCAAATGAGCAAAATGTTGTCTTTTTGAAGCCTGTATCACAGAATCCATTGCTACACACACGATCTACGTGTTGTAGATGATGGAGTTAAGAATGATTAATTTTAAAAGAAACAATGCTTCGTGATTGCTTAGTCATCTCCAGCCTGTAGAATTGGCTGCACAGCGTTGTCCGCCTTTGCACTTACTTTGCAGGTTTCCAGTCTGGTGGGTATTTCGGTCTCTGGGTACAGGGAGTTTCTGTCTGAGCCGCAGCGGGTGCGCTGCCAGCCCCGTGACGTTGTGTGAGCGTGAGGGAGGTGGGAGAGGCTGGGTGGTCTTGGAAAGCCCAGGTGTGCTGGGTCACAGCTCCGCTGCGGGCTCTGTGGCCGCGCGAAACTCTGCTCTCAAAGCGGAGGCGGATTCTTTGAACACAAACTAGACGTCATCTCGCGGAGCTGGCTGCCCAGCCAGGGTCTGCCTAGCTGTTTTCTTCAGGTAGAAGTGCTCTACTGAGGCTAAAAATATTTTAAACGTCAGTGTTTTCTAACTAAATTCTCTTTCCAGCTGCTAATTCTAAAGCCTGTACTCATATTCCTTCTCTTAAAAGACGTTGTGAAGATCCTTGCTTCAGTCAGTGCTGCAAAATCATGTCCCGGTGCAAAGCTGGATGGCTGTAGTAAATTTATAACACACGCTTACTATGGAATGACAAACTGGCACTTTCTGTAACTCTTGTATGTATTTCATCCCTTGGAAGAGCTTTGTGTTTGTGGAGAAGTATCAGTGAGAACCTAGGAGTGAAACTTTTAAGACTAGAGCTTCTGATTTCAAACACTGAATCTGATATGCCTTAAAACTCAGTCTTAACACGGTTTTGAGTTAGATTTTGAATCACGGGGTAAATGCTATGGGGTTTTGCTACGTATCGTCACCAGTTTCTTCTTTCGCAATGTCATCTCGTATCAGAAGAACCTGCTAAACCTTTAGCTGTGGACTCGGTGTGACTCTTCATGGAGTTCACTGGTGGTCACTGCAACCTGCCTTCCCTCGTGTGCCTGGGCGATGTTGTGTCTCCTGGCAACAAGATGCAGATAGCAGCGTGTTGAACCTTGCTGAGAGGCTCGCAAACATGCTAGAACAGCTCATTGTTCACATGGTTACCGCATTATTTGGCTAAAGCTATTAATCTCTTGTGGTCAGACTAGCTTTGCAGGCCTATCTATACAGATTGCGTACAACAGGGAAATGTCCGTTCAGCAGTTTGCATGTCCAAGAAAGGCCCTGCAGAAGCCAGCCTGACAACCAGTGGGTGGTAACTGTTTATTCCCTTTTGTTTTAAACACAGTTTATAGGACACAGGAAGCAATCGTTACAGTCTGCATGCATAATATTGCCATTGTGTGCTGTTCCAAGAAAGTTGGGCCGGGTAAGAAAGCATTGGGCTGTTGGCTAAATTAGAGAACAAGCTCTAAATTCAAATATGATGTTCTTCAAGTTGCTATTTATATAGATCTTTCTTCATCTCTATGTTACTGAGATGAGTAATGTTAAAATATACATTTAGTTGTTGTCTTTCACCTAAGGGAACATGATCTTAAAGTAGGACAAGTGGTAAACTTTTGTTTAGTTACTTTTTTGTAATATGACTGCCTCAGATAGTCATTGCAATTTGAATATAAATTGCAAACTGAATATAAAACTTTTTCATAAGTTGTTTATGTTCTTGTTTTCATAAGTCGATCAAATATTTAGAGCCAAATATTAAGCTCTCTAAACAAATGGGGGGAATATGAACTTAAGCAGGTTAAAATACTTAGAAGCACTTGGTTTTCTTCATATGTGTGAGGAGAGGCCCTGGAGAAGTTCCAACTTGCAGCTAAGTGTTTGAGAGCCCTGCCAAGTGCTGCTTTCCAGCCTCATAGTACCCAAGCAAAGATATTTTAAGATGCTCTTTAGTAAGGGGAAATACTTGGCTGCAGAACTGAGCAGGTTTTCCCCACACACGCACCTGTCCAATCATGCTTATGTTGCTTTTCAAAATAAGCAACATCATTACTGAATACACGAGGATTTGTTTAAAACAACTCTGTGATTCCTGAACCATCAGTTCTCCCTCCTTGGCTGACAATTCCACCTTTTCCCTTGGCACAGAGACATTCCTGTGTGCCATGGGAACTGCAGCGTCTGTTCATCTGTGTGTACCCCGGCATATCCCAACTCATGTGAAACAACACTTGCTTATAGTTGCTTTGATTTCTTTATATATTTTTTTTTGTTGTTGTTTGTAATTTCTGTAAGTTTTATGAAATGGCTCCTTCTAGCTGGAAGAGAAAGGGCCAAAATGAAATGGCTCCAGTCAGGGAAAAGCAAGTGAGCCTCCAATGGTGACTGTTCTTCCTGGGAGCTAATTACTCAGTATACATGCATGGTTCTTGGATGAAGTCAAAGTAAATATTGTGTATTTCCCCAATGGCATATGGAGGCACCTGGGAAGGTAAATACAAAAGGTAAATACAAAAATAAATGCAAAGGAAACTAGTTTTCCTTTGTTCTTGTGTTCGTGGGATAACTTGTTTCTCTCATGCTGTTAGAATACGCTTGTATGATTTTAAAACCATATAGAGCACAGTGGAAGCCTTTCAGTTATAGAAGGACTTCTGCAGGTTGTCTGACCAGTTGAATAGTTAATTTCAGAAGTTATCTTTCTGATCCTCACAGCTGCCACAGGGTATGAGATAACTTGTGTTATTGATCACGCTGGAAATGAGAAAACAGCTGAAATTCACTGTGCCTGGCGATTTTGTGTGTGGTGTTTCTTGAATATACACAGCTGAATGGTTTTGAACTTCTTTTAATTCCTTGCTAGAAGGAATGCAAGACAGAGACTCTAAATAAAAAGCATGTGAAGTGATTTTAGAAGTGTTTGCCTTGTGCTTTATAATAATGCACTTCAATGAATTCCTGTTTGCTCCACTTTATAGTATCATTTACATATGAAATAAAACTAATTGGCTTCCAGCTATACAAATGTAGGGAAGTTAGCAGTGTTACGTGTAGCTGCCCTAGGAATCGGCAGCCGCTCATGTATCCCTTTTCTTGTTTCACGTCAATAAACAGATTACAGTTTTGGAAACAGCTGTCACCTGGCTTCAGGTTGAGGTCAGTCTGTTCCCTGTGTACTTGCGGTAATAAAACAGCCCTTTCTGAAACAAAGATTTATAATTGGGGAAGCAGATTGCTCAGAAGAGTTGGGTGCAGGTAATCCAGCAGGCAGGGTGGCGCGGCATTGTCTGCCCTGCCCGGCTCCCTGCAGGAGAGGAACAGAAAGAGTCTGTTACAATTATTTGCTTAGCAAAAGCAGCGGTCGTGAAGTTCCTTCCTGGTGGGTACGTGTAATTGTTGAAGTCAGTAGGGATTTGAGCTGAGTAATAATTGCAAAATTTGATACTCGTCGTCAAATGTATAAAGGAGTCCTTTTTTGGGAAGCTGGACATGAGGGTGTGACATGAAATCACTGGATGGAACATTCCATCCAGAATTGGTGATCGCTCCTGAGTGTTAGCCTTGTATATCGCCACCTTATGAAAAGCATTGATGAAATTAATGCAGTTTCATTATTTATCATAAGTCTCTGAAGTATTTTAAGTCCTAAAACTGGATAGAGTTCTAAAAAAAAAAAAGCAGCAGGCCTGTCTGTGTAGAACATTTTTGAAAAATGGGGCTTTGAAAATGGGGCTCCATCAAAGCGCTTTGGACAGTGTTCATATTGCAGCTTTGTGAAAGAAATGCCTCTCGTGATTTGAAACCCTGTCCTCTATTAGCTCAGTTGCTGCTCAGAGCTGGGCTTGTGCTGTCTCTAGAACATCTACTGATATAAAAATTAAAGCTAACAAAACTCTCTGCAAAACATATCCCTGACCGGTGTGGGTAGGAGACCTTTGATACCAGCAGTCTCCACCTCAGGCAAGGACATCCACATTTATCCTCCACTGCAAACAGAAGATGCAGCTTGGATTTGAATTATGAAATGTGGTACATGCAGTGATCCTTGGAAGAATTGTACGTGTTTGACATTCTCATTGCTACAGAATTTTGGATCTTAAAAGTACTTCACACCAAAGGACCATTTTAACCCAGTACTTCATGTCCAAAAGTGGCCAACGGTGGATTTCTTGGGAAGAGCAGAACAGAACAAATATACTTCTCAGTAGAGTCTCTTGACTTCCAGAAGTCAGTGCCCTCCCCATCCAGAGATGGTATCTGTGTGTCACACAGCTTGGTAGAGACTTTGTTTTTGTTTTTTTTTCCCTGCCAGAAAAGATCTGGGGCCAGACTTTAAGCTGTGTATGCATCTGGACCAATATCCTAATAGTTGTCTCAGATTTACAAGTATACGAGTCAGGCCTAGAACATTACTTTTCAAGCATCCCTAGTCATCAATTGTAAAGACAAGAAAACCTGCCTTTTAAATTATCAGGAAAGCAGTAACGCTACTACATTGATAGATTTTTAATATTTTTTGTTTTCCTCCCTGATGGAGCCTTTAAGTGTAGAGGTAAATCTTTTTGTATCACCTTTCTCTTTTCTGAATCTTTCTCACTCTACACCTCTGGCATGGCCTACAGTCGCAGCAGAGAGCAGCAGTGTGACAAGATGAGGGAAAAAATTCAGTAAAATATGAAACTAATTTCCTGTCCTGTCACCAGCTGCCCCTCTCTTCAGTTTAAGACTGATGAGATACTGATAAGATCAAGAATGTGGGGTCATGTTTACTAGCTTGTTTTTGTCCTTGCCCTGATGCAAAGTATTGCTTCCGTGAGGGAAGGTTCCTGCGTTCCTTTCACGCTCCTTATAGCAATTAGGATTTGGCTGGATTTTTCTTGCTGTGTTGTGAAGAGCTGTTTGAAGAACGTCCCATCCTGAGTGTTACCTGGGCCCGTGCTGTTGCTTCCTGTGGAATCGATGGTGGTTTCGATGGGAGCACATTTTGGCTGCTGTTGCCTAAGATCTGACATTCCTATTGCAGCACCTTTGCTTAAAAAGAAGGATCTTACGAAGAGGATATATTTTAAGTGAAGTTCAGTTTCACACAGAGGAGTTTAAACGCTTGGTCCCCCGTCCAAAGCTGGGCTACAGCCTGCAACTTCAAACAACTATTTGCTACAAATAAGATGAAATATTGATGATTTTGGGTCACCAGGAGGTGTAAATGCCTGACTTGCATCTCCTACAGTAGCTGAGTTCGATTTGACTAATCTTTTAACCTTAAGTACAAAAGGGTTTTGTACCTGTTTGGATCTTTTAAGCTCATTTGTTCCCCTGAGCGGCTTTCAGGTTGTTGCTATTGCAGAGAGGAACTGGTTTAGTCATAGGGAGAAAATCAACAGTTTCATCATCTAAGTGGTGTTTAACTCTCAGTCTTGCTCTGCATCACAGCTGTTCTGATGGGAACTGAGTTTCATTTCCTGTACAGACCTTTGTTGATCGCTAGGTTTCTTTTTTTTCTGAACCCTGTTTGCGGTAAGACTCATGACATATAACTGAACTTAGGAGAAGAGTACGAAACCACATGCGTTTTCACAGCATTTACAAAAAATATTTCTCCTAGTCATCTGTTTGCACATAACATCTAGAGAACGTTTGTCTTATTGAACGGAAAGGGCACAGAAGATTCACATGCCAGGCTGAAGTTCTTCAGAAGGATGCAAGGAAGAGTGAGCCCAAATGTCCTTATTTTAGCAGGCCATGATCACCTCGCAAAAGACTTCAGTGTTGTAACTTGCTGACACCTACTCAGTTCAGTGTTCTGAACAGGCTATGTCTTTTTTTTTTTTTTTTATAGTTAGGGTACAGAGAAAATGTAATATATTCAAGGAACCAGGTTCTGCTATTGAGAGCACTTGCGGAATTTTATTTTGAACTGTGCTGGTGTACCACACCAAATTTGGGGTTGTGTGCTGTGTTCTTAAGAGAGTTCAATATGCTTATTGCTCCAGTGCAGATAATTCCATTGAACTGCTTTATTTTATAAATAGACACCTTTATTTGGTTAGCTGGTGAAGAGAAGTTCTTAAGAAATCTCTGTTCCCACCTCTGTCACAGTTTCTCTGTGGGACTTTGGAGAAGCTGTTTTAGTCTCTCTCTGCATCTGGTTTTTTTTCCAGGGAAAAATGGGGATGTAATATTCTACCTCAGAAGCAAGATAAGACGAAGTTTTGTGGTGTTTGCAGAGAGGTTTAATAAAGTTTTCTGTAGAAAAAGACAGCATTGTTTTTATTACTGGTTTCAAGCCGTGCTGAGGGCTGTTCCTGCTGCATGATGCAGAGAGGCAGTGGGAGTAACACTGTGCCCCACCAAGGTATTTGAGTACATTCCTTGCTTTCCCAAACGTCTGACAAAATGTAGCCTTCATCATCTCCTTCCCACTCTTCTCTAGATGGATATTTCCAGACAGAGACTTCAAAGTCTATGAGTAACAACACTAGATTATTAATTTTTTTTATCATGTTAGCTACACAACTCTCCCTTAACACAAAACTGCCCAAGGAAAGTATGAAGAGCAATGAACCCCATTCGTGGAGCTCGTTTTGGGAGGCAGCGTTGGGATGGATCTGTTTCACCCCTGCACACAAGAAAGGAATTTAATTGCTGGGTTTGTGTGTGTTTGTTCTGCCTCTGTCATCGTCGTAGTACGGAGTGTTTCATCGCCAGTGCATGTGAGCATCTCCTGGCGGTGGTTAGCTGGGCAATCACGTGCCCGGGATGTGGTACGTGCTTTCTCATCCTCCCTTCGGGCACAAAACAAGGTAATGTGTGCCTTGCTGCCTTATTGTTGGATTTTCCCTCTCCCAATCTATATGTTATCCATATTCTATTCATTATGGAGCGTACCCTTTCTATAGTGGATGCTGCACCTCAGAAGGAGTAGATGTACTGAAGTTAACGTGATGTTATGCTAAAGAACATATCAGACATAACCTTGAGCATCTCGCATTCTTACTGGTCTTGAACCCTAAATTTGGGGTCTGTTGCCTATATTTAGGCCTCAGGCAGTTGAGAAGTGCAGTTGTCGCATTTGCTTTCATCACAGGTGTCTTAAAGCTAAAGCCAGGAATGTAATCACTCAATTACTTGCTGTAATCGCAATTCATTTTTTTTCATGGCTTTGCATTATGTAAGCTGGTAATAGGCTTTTTAATATACAGAGGAAGTGCTTTAACTGAAGAGCTATTATTAAACAACTTTGCTAAATATATTTTAGGATTTCAGAGCTTAGAAGCCATAAATGTTGTACTTTGAAAAAGTCAATACTTCTGAATAGAGAAATACAGCGTTAAAGAATGTGAATGTAAAGAATGAGCCTCGGAGTAATACATGCTTTATGTGAATCAAGGTTTTTTGCAAAAGAGTATCTTTCCTTATTCTCAATGTTATAATTGGGAAAAAAAAAAAACAGGTAGGCTTTTGGGCATATAGTGTGTTTTTCAGATGTGGTCACTTAAATGCATTTGTCTAAAATTTTCAGCTCTATACAATAATGCATTGTTATTCCAAATAATTTATTGTTAGGTAGAAAACTGTGTGGAGTATAAAAGTTTTCAGTTAATGTATTTTTGGGTTCTGAGGTGCAGCTCTTACTCTGAGAGAAACTTTAAGTAAACCCAGGTAGCAGCTGCCCAGAGCCTTTGTCCCATGGAGGGGAGGGATGCCATCCAGAGGGACCTGGGCAGGCTTGAGACACGGGCCCATGTGAACCTCATGAAGTTCAACAAGGCCAAATGCAAAGTCCTGCATGTGGGTTGGGGCAAGCCCGAGCACAAATCCAGGCGGGGTGGAGAATGGATTGAGAGCAGCCCTGAGGAGAATGACCTGGGACTGTTGGTTGATGAGAAGCTCAACATGAGCAGGCAATGTGCGCTGGTAGCCCAGAAAGCCAACTGAATCCTGGGCTGCATCCCCAGCAGCGTGGCCAGCAGAGTGAGGGAGGGGATTCTGCCCCTCTGCTCCGCTCTGGTGATACCCCCCTGCAGTGCTGTGTCCAGCTCCGGGGTCCCCAGTGTAAGAAGGACGTGGACCTGTTGAAGCGGGTCTAGAGGAAGAGCATGAAGATGAGAGGGTTGGAGCCACCTCTGCTGTGAGGACAGGCTGAGAGAGTTGGGTTTGTTCAGCCTGGAGAAGAGAAGGCTCCTGGGAGACCTTAGAGCCCCTTCCAGTCCCTAAAGGGGCTACAGGAGAGATGGGGAGGGAATGGAGTGATAGGGCAGGGAGTGGAGCAATAGGACAAGGGGTGATGGTTTTAAACTGGAAGAGGGGAGATTTAGATTAGATATTAGGAAGAAATTCTTTACTATGAGAGTGTGAGAGTGGTGAGGCACTGGAACAGGTTATACCTCACCACCAGTTGCCCAGAGAAGCTGTGGATGCCCCATCCCTGGAGGTGTTTGAAGCCAGGCTGGATGGTTTGAGCAACCTGGTCTAGTGGGAGGTGTCCCTGCCCATGGCAGTGGGGTTGGACTAGATGGTCTTTAAGGTCCCTTTCAACACTAACCATTCCATAATCAGGATCTTGACTTGAAGAGTGATGAAGTTGTATTAACCAAGCTGAAAGGCAGTGGTAGGTGCGTGGGAGCTGAGCTCTGCTCTGTGGCATGGGCAAGCACCAAACATGGGGCGCTCAGAAGCGCTGTGACCTTCACAGTCAGACAGACCAAGCAGTTCTATTTAGGAATGGGAAAACAAGAACACTTAATATGTTGTATCATGCATTGGGTCTCAAGAAGAGTGCTTGAAGAGGTGGCAATCAGCTGTTTTGGTGCTTCATGCCTGCACTCTTGTTACCACAAATTGTCACGTAAGTTAGCGAGCGATGACCATCATGTCCTTCTCCGTTTGCTTACAAGGGAGGGGAATCTGATCCAGAAGAGGCAGAAGCAGTGAGCTACAAAAATGTAAACAATTCCAAGCAGCAGACAATCATTACATTCTTCCGTACTGAGAAATAATTTGGCGTGTTCTATGCAGGTTTTGCAAAAAAATGTTTAGCTTTCAGAGAAGCTATTTTCACTGTTTGCTATCAGCCTTATAAATCTTTAAAATAGAGTCTTAGGAGATACATAGATGCACACTTAGCTGTGCACACATTTTGTTTGTTGTAGGAAAAAACCACTATTTGTTTTACTGGAGTTGTATGTGAAGTTTTGATGTTGTTATAGCACTACTCGAAGAAAGCCATGTAAAAAGCCGACCGTTCCCCACCTGTTTTGCATTAGAACACGTCTGCACACAAATACCCTTTTTTGCATATGCACTGTTAACCCCGGGTTTTAGGAGTTCATCCTGGAGATCTGCTTGCTCTGCATGAAAAGCACGAGGCAAAGCAGTCTCACGCTGCGTTCATCTCAGAACGTGTTTGTCCTTCCGCAGGGTCCCCCCCGTTGCAGCCCTTTGATTCTCCCTGCCGTGCTGCAGGGCCGGGGGGCTGCTGGAGACTGCATTTTAACACAGTTAAGCCCATACTAGAAATACCCAAGTCACGTATTGGAAGCCAGCCGTGTTTCAAGTGCCCGTGGAATTTGTTTTGCAGTCTTCAAAATTTCACAGACCTTCAGCTTTTTAGGATATTAACCCATAGGTGATTACTTTTAGAAGAGCTCAGCACGCTAATGGATAATCTTTATCACGTTTGGACTGTATTTTGATTTTCAGATCCTCTTTACTTTGCACTGCATTAGCATAGGACTTCTGCAAACATTTTTGCATTATCAGTTTCCACTGTAACACGTGCAGCATACAAAGTTATAATACAATTAAATAATCCTCTGGGTTTTACCACCTTTAGAAGAAAACAATTTACTCATGAAGGAAAGGTTTTCCATTTCTTTGCACTTTCTTGGAGGTCACAGATCTTTGGAGTAGGGAGAACTGTGTTACGGTATTGGACTTGAAAAGAGATCAAAGTGAGAATTAATGCTCAAATTGTGAGGTTTTGTATTTAGAAATATCTTTTGGGGTATTTGTTTCATACAATGTGTAGCATGGTGTCTGGGGGGCTTGACTCAGGATTTAGATTTGTAGGTACGACATAACCCCAAAACACTGAGTCCAACTCCTCAATCCAAAAGGATAATATAAATAATATCAATTACTAAATACAGTATTCTCAAAAATAACAGCTTTATTAGGTACTGAAATTCAGAATTGTAGGACTATGTTTTGATAAGAAAAAGCAAATGTCCCTAAAACAGCATTAAGAATGTATTAATAAAGAAATCCACTCAAAAAATCATGTTCATGGTGCTGCCTGCAAATCCTACAAATAATAACACAGCTTGGTATTTCAGAGAGATGATTTCCTCATGATTTCACACATTGTTTTCAAATAAAGTAGATTGTAGCTTGTTGTTATGGAACAAAATGACTACATACCAGAAAGGTGGGGTGATGTCTTATTTGTTTTTTCACTCCAGAAAGCGTGTGTGTTTTTTCAAGCCCTACATTGAATTTCAGTCCCTTGGTACTGGTGATTTATTCCAGTTAGTGCTAGTTTTCCTTCTGACTAGATCTGTCTTGTATCCAATGCTGGTCTTACCGGGCTATTGTTATGTGTGTTTCCCGGAGTCGTGTGGGTGCCCTGCACCAGCCCCTGATGCCGTAACGAGCTGCGGAATGTCAGCTTTAATTACTATATCCAGCTCCTCGCGGTGGGCTGCAGCTACGGTGGGAAGACACGGGTTATTAGAAGACACCTCCTACGCAGAGTAGCTGGGTTCCTCCTGTACTTGTCTTCTACCCGTCACGCCGTTGACGCAAGTAGGGAACACACTGTTAAACCTTCGACGGATTTGGTGTGATAGTGTCGTCCTGACAAAATTTTCATCTTAATTAGTGGGGCTCTGTGACAGTTTGCAGAGAAGCATGTGCAGGGAACTGGCAAGATGTTCCTTCTGGGTAGTAAGTTTTTGGTGTGAAAGGGCAGAAAACTTGCTGGAGCTGTTCCTGCTGGGACAGGGACAGTAGCCCTCCAGGGGAGTCACCCCTGAAATGGGTTGGACAAAACCCATGCTGGCTGGGGCTTGAGCTAGGGGGGCTGCAAAAAGAATGCTTTTGTGTCCAAAGAATTTTAAAAGTAGCTCATGGAGTTGCATTTTTAAGACGTTTGATTTGACTTTGGGGAATATTCTCTATCTTTAAGTCTATATGAAAGCGTATTGAAAGCAAAGAGAGCAATCTAAATCTACCCAGGGGGTCGGATCCCCCGATGGTGAATCCATAGGATCAGACACATTGTCCTTTTGTCTATGTCAGGAAATAATGCTTAATTATCTTTTAATACTTCAAATGGTGCTTAGCACTTCACAGACCCAAATGGAGTTAATTGATGATGGTAATCACTAAGAACAGCTACACACCTGTACCTTCTATTGAGAATTGAAGGATCATTCCATTGTAATTTTTTAAGGTGGGAACTCTTCAGTAGTTTTCTGTAAAAGTAGCATAAGAAGATTCTTTGGCAACTTTACCAGTAAGAGTGTGAAATAGCAATCAAAACTGCAGCCATTCTCAAGCAAATCTATATTCATAAAATCATATAGATGTTTAGAATGGCTGTTGCTTCATGTGGTAAGTTTCATACACAGTACTTTGATCTCTATGGTATTAATGTGCCAAAGTTTTTAAAATAAACTGTAGATTTCAAGTATTGACTTGATTTATGTTTACTCTTAAGAATTCAAAGAAAATACTTTATGTAGACTCAAAAACTGCATTTCCAGTTGCCAAAGATTAGTAGCTTTTAATGAATAACAGTAAACTGACAACTTGTAAAGAGATTATAAAAGTAGAAAACTAATTATGTAAACAGCACTATTGTGGCAATATGTTAATCTGGGTTCTTAAAAAATGGCTTTTTTAGGGAATGAATATTACTGTCATTTCTTCCAGTTTCTATGGATTTCTTAAGTTCTTGATTGCTAATGAACCAGTGATTGTCTAATGATCAGCACAGCTTTAGAACTCCCTGCTTTACTTGAAAATGTTCTTTAATTTAATGTCTCTCTCTTAAAATTGACTAATGAAACAGCATTAGGAACTGTTTGCTGAGGCATTCCACAGTCACCATTAAATGTGGCTTTGTGAAGTGTAGAGGAAATGCACTTTTATTTTCTCCTTTCGATAAAGGGTGTACTCTGCTTCTTAATTTGTAGCACCCTGTTGTTGTTAGGTCCTTTTCAAAGCACCAGTCACTTTATGTGAAGCTGCATACTGGCTTTGATTTTTGTAGCAGCAATATAGATACTCCAAAAAAAAAAAGGCAGTATTCCTCAGCATAGGCTCCATAATTGTGAAATTATGTTTCCTTTTCATATTATGCGAGTTCTCTTCTGCTGCACGTGATGAAAGATACTTGAACTCTCTGGTGGATTGGCAGCAGATGCTCCTCATCTGGAGCCATTTACATTTTCTTCCCTGAAGCACTAACTTTCACAAGAATAACCTTTTGAATAGTATATGGCTGCTTCATCAATATGGTTGTGTGTTGTATTTACTTAGTATGCTCAAAATGTCAAGGATATGTATATTGATTTTTGTACCATTCATGCATACTGAATAAATGCCACTGGACTAGGAAGACTGCTGGGTTTGGAATTTTTTTTGTCTTTCTGTGCTTAAGACCATGTTTTTTCCACCACTGTCCATGGAAATCGTTGAAGAGTTCCTTTGCCCTCACAGCTCTTTGCACTTGCTCCTGTGTGTTGCCCACTTCTAGCTCAGGGGACATCCTCATGGTCACCAGGTGACACGAGCGAGGGTCCCTCTCTGACGAGGACTATGCCAACTGTAGTTCTGACTGTCTGTTACATCTAAGTGGTCTTTTTAATGGATTACAAAAGCTGAGAATTCTTTTTTTTTTCTCTTGTTCTTTCCAGGGGACATGAGTTTTGGGTGGATTTGAATGTTATGAAATTATATGAAACTGTTGAGTTTGACCAAATGCGGCGGCTGTCCACACCTTCCTGCCCCAGCTCCAGCTCCAACTACTACACCGTCTGGAAATACTTCTGCAGGGACCACTTTGGCTGGAGAGAATACTCAGAGGTATTTGACATGTTCCAGAATCCTGCTTTTGTGTTATAACCCAAAACTCTGTGTGCAGTAGATACTATAAACTCTATATAAATTTTTAGTCTGTTTCCTCTTCAAACAGCCTGGCCTAGTGGGAGGTGTCCCTGCCCGTGAGAGGGAGGTTGGAACTAGATGATCATTAAGGTCCCTTCCAACCCAAACCATTCTATGATTCTGAGATTCAAGAGAGTTATTTAGAGCTATTGTTGAAGAAGATAATCAAGATGGTCAGTGTTGAACAGAAAAAGCAGTAAAAGGAGAATTCTGCTCTGCTGGGCTGCACCTTGAATTATCCCTGAAAACACCAGAGGCGCACAGGCTGACCGAATTGTCAAATTTGGGAGCAAACTGGCCCACGTCAGTACCAAGAAAGTCCTTTCTAATCCCTAGAAATCTGGTTGTAAGATGGAGGGACAGCTGTCTGCAGCCTCTTAAATACCACTACCTTTTAGCTTTGCAGTTTTTAATTTATTTACCCGTCTCCAAAGATACCTCCAGGCAGGACGGGAGCCTCCAGTGTGGCTGGATCCGGCCCCTCGCTGTCTGGGAGGCTGCACTGCACAGTGCTGCAGCTGGACAGGCCCTGCTCCTTAGGGACCTCTTCCTAAACATCTCCTTTAAATCTGTCCTCCCATGGTTTATGCACACTCATTCCGGGGTCACCACTGCCCTTTGGTCTTTAACAGCCACAGTTTTCCATATCAGATTTTAAATAGGCCTTGTCTCTTCGAACTCTTTAACTCCAGTGATAGGCACAGAAGTCACGTCCACTGTCAACCAGGATTGTGCTAGACAAAACCAGAATACTTCTGTTCCTTCAAATAAGCTCTCCAGTAAGCCTTGTAAATGCCTGTGGTAGTTAAGAGCTCATCTTTGGCTAACCAGAGCTGTACATAATATTTTGAATAAAACCTCATCAGTGTTTTACAATTTTGGCAGTACCAGAAATACCTCCACCAGTGGAAACTAGATCACGTTCAGCTTTTTCATGTGTCGGGCTGACTTTGTAAGTGTGGTAGGAAGCTTAAGGCAGAGTACTGTATACAGTTTGGGGCTTTCCAAATGAAAAAACCAAAATTATGCAAGAACCGGACAGAGTCTGGAAGAAAGCAGCGCAAATAACAAGACGTTTAGGATGTTTGACCTGGGAGGAAAAGTTAAAAGAACTGGGTTTCTCTTGCATAGAAAAGAAAAAAATATTTATGAGAACATATTAATATATAAAAGATTGTTCTACAGCAGATGTTTTGCTTTTTACATTCAGTGAGCAAAGACGATAAGTAATTTCTATCAAGGGAGTTTTAGGTTAGATATTGGGAATAACACTGGACGTGTAAAAAATGTAAAAATACGATAGCACCAACAGCAGTTGTGTAGGGAAGCTGTGAAACCTGCCTTGTTGGGAGATCTTACAGATCTTACAGATAATGGAACATTTTCCAGTGGTCTAAGTGTACTTGTGCCTCAGAGCAGGGGAAAGAGGAGATGGGAAGGGAGTAGAGAGATGGATTCTTTGAGGTCTCTGGCAAAAGTATTAATTTCTAAGCATGTAGTTTTTCATGTGTATGCTTTTGTTTTAATTTTCTTGAAACAGCCTGTTGTAAGACTGATAGAAGAAGCCAGCTGCCGGGGTCTGAAAGAGGTTCGGTTTGTTACTTGGCATAATCAGTATATCTTAAACATCAAAGACGGATTCCAGCAAAACGCGTGTTTCAGAAGAGAAATCAAGAGGAGACCCCTTCTTCGCTCATGCATTGTGCTGATGCCGTTTTTACAGTATGTATCCCAGCAAAGTGGAAACTTCATGTTTGTTCTGTCCGTAAGAATTGTATTCCTTAAGATGTGGCAAGGAAATAGGCATCATTGGGCAGAAACATCAGAACAAATAATAAAAAATCTTGGTCTTACTGGCAGCTCTCGCTTGTCATTTTTCAAGATAAATATTATCTGAGGATCTCCTTACTGCTAGGCTCTGTTTGTTATTTAAAGGTTAGAATGTACCTTGTGGATTGCAGAACATCAGAAGCACAGATGTACTTCACATTTGCCAAAGTATTGTCCAGCTTTCAGCATCTCACTGGGTATAGTGATTGCCGGCCTATCAGTTCTAGGTCCCATAAAAATGAGCATTCAAAAACACTTTACAGTTCTCAAGCACAATTAAAGCATGCCTTGTTTTTATTGTCATCTGAACTGGGGGTGAACACGCTCACCCATCAAAGGCAGAGAGAGGAAGGTGTTGCATTGTAGTCATTTTTGATTAGATCTCATAAAAATGCCATTTTTGTGATCTCACCAGCACAGCTGGAAATATTATTGTCAGAGTTCAGTAGTTAGGAGCATATTGTCCTCTTAGCAAAGGGGTGGAAGTCGTTAGTCTGACTGGCAGCTTGGCATGCTGGGCCCATCAAAGGAGCTTTAACTGCTGCAGTAGGGCTAGAATGCTCATTAGCTTGCAGAGTCGTTACTGCTTCTAATTGCGAGGTGAATATGAATTTGGTCAGAGCGTCAAAACACGTGGCTGTTAGAAACATTTTTAGATACAGTTTTACAGGAAGGAAACACAAAATTATTAAAGAGGGAGGATGCTGGTAAAAAGACCAAGCGTGGACTTGCTGGTTATAGCAATTCTGATTATCATCTTAATGAAAAATAAGTGTTTCGGGTGTTTTCCTGATGTTTTGCTACCAGAGACTATTTTACTATAGCGTAAGTCTATAATTTTGAGATATGCTGAAATTATGCAGTTCCCACTAATTGTAGTGGACTCTTGAGGGTTCTATACTCATGAGGGCTTTACCCTAACTATTTATGCCACCCACCAAATCTATAAACTAAGCTCTGAAATGTATGTTGTTCTGCAGTGAACCTCATTCTTTTCTTTATCTTAAGACCTTGTAATGCTTACTTTAAAATCCACCAATTCTTAGTAAGGAACAAAAGAGTATTTTAAGTATTTATGGAAGCTATCCTTAAGAATTCAGTATTTGCCTCCACCTACCATACACTGCTACCTGAGATTTTTATTTGTCTCCCCCTTACTACCTGCTTAAATTGGTTACAAAATTGGGAAAGAATACTTGCATAGAAGCTGTGGGAAGTGGGTGATAGTGGTTGACAAATGTTGACTTTTTAATGACTTATAATAAATGTATAATAAATGCTTACAAATAATTTACACTAGTCAGAAGAAATGAGCAAAGTACACCAAAGGTTTGCAGTTATTTTTATTGTGTTTGATGTCTTACTCATTAATCCATAAATTACAGTTAATCTGTGCTTGGTCTTCCAGTCCAAATGTGAATGAATGAGGTTCTGCAGTAACATATTTTACCCATTGATTTTAGGAGGGGAAAAACTAATTATTAAATGCAGACTGTAATATTTCAGACTGCTGTTTTGATAACCATTCTTAGAAAAATCCATCTTCTGGGTTTCCGTTACACTATTAATAAACAGCGAGAAGAATTTTCAGTTGAGTCAAATCCATGCAAATAAAGTGAGGTCCATTTTTAGCTTTGAAGAGCAGGTGAAAGCCACGTGAACACTTTATTGAAGAGTATCTCTGCTCTGAAAAGTGGGAGTGCTGTTACAGTTCACTGTCTCTCTGATCCAAATTAAACGTATCATTTTAAAAATGGACTTTTTTCCCCCAATTTTTTTTTCCTGCATCGGAAAAACTCAACCTGCAATTAGAAAATCACATTAAATTATTTCTGGGTCATGCAAAAAATCACAGAGTTCTTTCAGGCTCATATATCACTGCCACTAAATATTCTGAAAGGCAACCTTGATTGACATTTCTGTAGGTAAGATGTGAATAGCAGTAGAATTCTTATTTCTCGAGATAATTATGTTGGCTCTGCAGAGAAAAGCAGGCTAAGGAGCAGGGACAATCAGCAGTTGCTGTGTGGCTGTGCCGCGAGAGCACACTGGCCGGGTGCAGAAGTCACGGGTCCGCAGCTCTTCAGGCAGCGTCACACGGGAACAAAAGAAGATTCATTCCTGAAGAGTCACTGGGGAGAAAATGGCTTTGCCTTTAGCCAAGCCTGGAGAGTTTGTTTGCTCCCCAGTAAACTCTCTTTTTACAAAGAGAGTTTGTAGGGCATCGAGTTTGCCTGTCGCTCCTGTGTGCAAAATCCAACCGCGTTTGTGCTGGGAGGCAGGATTGGCCTTGGCTGCTGTGAATCCTCAGCTTGCCCAAGATGAATAGACAAAGGGTTCACTTTCCCCATTTCCTCTTAGGCAGAACAGGTTTCCTCCTTAGGCTTTGGCAGTGATACGTTATCAAAACACAAGCGACCCGACAAATTTCATGAACTTTAATGTTCATTAAACTTTAATTTAACTAAATTTAATTTAAGGTCATCTGTGGGGTTTTGAGATAAGATTCATCTTGGGTCTTTCCAGCCAGGCAGTGGGTACCTCTGCCTTCCGAGTGTACCTCACCTGCTTGCATTTGCTGTGGGATGGTCCTGGAGTCAATAGCAGCTTTTCATAAAAAAATACTTTAGTAAAATACTCAGCTGGTGAAACGTTGAGATAGTTCCATGTATTGTTGCAACTGAAAGGGAACCTCAGCAGCTTGCAGGAGCTGAAGAGCTTTGAAAACCAGAGCCTGAACCTGCAAGCTTTACATGTTCTAAGTATTTTCCTTGACGTAAGAGGGAGACTCCAGTAAGTAAGGATTATTCAGCTGGGTAAGGCTTGCTTGTGGAGATTATAATCAGGTGAACATAAGCCACAAATGCCACACTCTCTATCTAAATTTAGCAGCTTCAAGAGTGTGAAAGATTCTGCAGAGGTGCAGGTATTTACTGAGAACTAAGTCTTAGCACACCAGAGTTGGTGTCCTTAACTGGAATTTACTGGTGTCAGTTCTTTTTCTGGCATCTGTGCTACTTTCCTGCCACGGCCGTTGCAGGCAGCAGCTCCCCTCCTTCGCCCCTTCCTGGCTCCGTCCCTGGCAGCATTCCCAACAGGAGGGGCTGGGCTGTCACATGGAAATAGGCAACTGCAAATGCAAATCTACATCTGGCCTCTGCAAATGAAAAAAAGAGAGCCTTCCTCAGCACGATACTGGGTAGTACTGAAAACATAGCATCTCCTCTTCTACATAATGCAGTGAAATGCAGGCAGGTTTTGCCTATAAAATATTCTTAGTTGAGGTTATTCACTATTCATGCTGTACAAAAAAGTCTATGTTTTACTCTTTGTATTGTATTCTAAGGAAATCGGGTCAAATGTTGCCACATTATTAATATTTTCTTATTCTGTATGTCCTATTTGCTATGTTAAAATCACAAATACTTTATAGCCAACAGACAAAATAGCTGTATTTGGTAGCATTCTGCTTGTCTGTAGCGTATAACCCCACCCCAGAATGTGAATAATGATGATAGGAAGCTTTTAAACACCACCAAGCAGAAAAATTTCCCTATGTGGAACAGAATCCCTGAAAGCCAAGGTTTTGTTATTCCTTTCTGTGGATGGAGGAGTTATTAAAATAGCAGAAATAGTTGGCATGTTTGTTTCAAACAAACATTAAAGATATGTGAATTGGGACAGAACCGAAGAGCAGCAATTGCTTAAGATGTGTTGGTGGTGAAATAAATGTGATTTGAAGCTTTTCTGTTTGTGAATGTTTAAGCAGGACCTTTTTCTCCTTTCCCCACTAGGACCTTAGGTGGGAACTCTCCGGTACCCTCTCCATCAGCCGAACCAGCTTCCTCCCATGTCTTATCTCCCACTGCTGTTACCTCTCCAAACTTCTATCCTGAAACCTGGATTAGTATGGATCCGTCTCAGGACTTTATCCAAGTGCCTGTTCTGAAGGAAGATAAAAGCTATAGAACCATTTATAACCTGTTTCACAAGACTGTGCCAGAGACCAAATATAAAATTTTGAAAATCCTGAGAGTGCAGAATCAGTTTCTTTGGGAGAAATACAAAAGGTAAGATAATGCAAATGCCATTCTTTTACATACTGGGGAAAATGCCTTAAAATATGTAATTTGGGCTGCAAAATATAAATTAATCGTTAAGTAGAATACATAAACTCCAGACTTTTCTGAAGAAAAGGAGCATCTTCAGTTGAACAACTTTATCTGAAAAATACTGAAAGATATCTTACCCCGAAATTTCCTGTGTAAGTGGTTCAATATACTGTTTACTGATAACTTCTGGAAAATACGTCTTCAAAGAAATTTCAAAATAAATCTAAGATATCTAGTTGAAAAATCTTTCAGTTCGCTTTTAAGCTGAACTAGGAGGAATTGTTTTCATCAGATAATCTCTGTGTTGAAGATAGCTATTCGTGCCTTGATTCCCCAGAACAAAGACAACTCCCGTGTCAGTCGTTCCCATTCAAATCAAAGATGCTGTGTCTGAAAGTTACCATCCATTGGCCCCCTCATAACGGATATGAAATTAGATTTGTGGATTCTCTCCCCCTTCTCGAGAAATGCAGGATCTCAGGAGAAGTGGAGGGATGGGCTGTGGGAACAGAGACTGACTTTCTTACAGTTCCCGTGCTGGCCCAGAGCGTCTTCACCCACCCTGCCTCAGTAATTCCTCTCTGTGGCCTCTTCTGAAGCTATAGTTGGATTTAATTTTTGCACAGCCCCTTTTTTCACTCTGGGGAAGATTTCCTTCTGCGTCCAAGGTGGAATATAGGCAAAGATAAGCAGGGACTTGTCCAGCTGTTCTGCCTTTGCTGCTGCGCAGGTGAGAGAGCTCTGCCTCCAGCAGTAGCAGCTCAGGACCTTTAAAACATACTTATTTCACGCAAAAGCTTTATGTGAAAGAGGAAAACCCACTCTGCTATCCGTACAGAAATGTTTTCATACCTCCTCTTACAGCTCTACTATTCCAGAGGGTAATACTGATGCTTTAAGAGCTGTAGTGAAAACTGCTTTTCCCTTACAGGTCTGCAGTGAATACTCATCTTCACTTTCCATTTTCTATTCCAGGAAAAAGGAATATATGTCAAAAAAAATGACTGGGCTTGACAGGATAATGAACGAAAGGCATTTGTTCCATGGCACCTCCCAGGATGTGGTGGATGGAATCTGCAAGCACAACTTCGACCCGCGCGTCTGCGGGAAGCATGCCACCATGTTTGGACAGGGCAGTTACTTTGCCAGAAAGGCAAGCTATTCCCATAATTTTTCCAAAAGGTCACCCAAAGGAGTTCATTACATGTTCCTGGCCAAAGTCCTGACGGGAAGGTACACGGTGGGTAACCACACCATGAGGAGACCTCCACCGGTGAACCCCGGCAGCATTACCAGCGACCTCTATGACTCTTGCGTGGACAATTACTTTGAGCCTCAGATATTTGTCATTTTTAATGATGATCAGAGCTACCCTTATTTTATTATCCAGTATGAAGAAGTTAGCAACATTGTCTCTATTTGACAACCTGTGCTGCTAAATTACTCATTTTAATAAACTCTCTTACCTGGCATTGGTAGCAGTTTTTGTGGAAAAAAAAAATATAAAATTGGACATTGCAGAACTGATTAAATTACTTGCTTGGAAGAAAGTAAATCTCAAAATTTAGAAAGGAAGATCTGAAGTGACCAATTGTGCACTTGCTGTTTGATTATGTATGTGCAAATTGTAAATATTTTTCCATTGTTTATAGTTGAAAATCTGTGCCTTTTGTTATAAAACACTGTTTATTTATGTTAGTAAATATTCATGTTTAAAAATGTGTTTGTATAATTTCAGTTGCGTTCTGTGCATATAGGAGCAGCTAGAAAATTGCATATCCCCTCATCTCAAAATCTTGTGGATGGCCATTTCTAGATAACCAGAACCAGATAATTTTTATCCCAGGTATATTAAATAAGAGATTCTCCCAACCACTATTTTTTATTACTCTATTTGAGAAAGACTGGGGGAGATTACAAAACTAACATTCTGGTCATACTTTGAATTATTAAACAGGACAGCACAAATAAATACATCATTTTCTAAAATCAGCCCGAAGTAAAATCAGGAAGACCTTGTTCTGGCGCGTAGTCCGTGAGGTCCGTGAGGGTTTAAAGCTTCCCAGCAGCTTATGGGACATCCAGTTTATCACTTTTTGTGATAATGGTGGGGATGGGAAGGCCACTGGGGCGTCACCCAGCTGCCAAGGGCCAGGTCTGTGCCATCAAACCTGTGCACGGTCAGGTACATGCCACCAGTCCCCGTCACTGCCAGACGTCCCCAGTTTAAGCAGGGTAGCTTTGGGGAGCGGGTTTCTTGGAAAAGAAACCCCAAACAAAGCTTGGTTTTGATGAGGCTTGAAATCTGATCAAGGATGAAAATCTGTGTTAACGTCACTTAATGAGGCTGATATTAAATGAATTTAAAAATGATTGGTACATTAAAATAATTGTTAAGACATAATCCTCATTTAATCAGGGTATTTTTTGTGTTTTCCAGGCAGCTATGCTTGGCTCGGTGCTCTTCAGTACCTTTAGCAGGGATATGGAAAAAGTAACAGAAAACGGTGGCTGATGTTTGCAGCTGGCCCAAGCTGGGGTAGATGGTGGAATATTGGATATAAGGAAAAAATTCTTCACCAAAAGGGTTGTTGAGCATTGGAATAGGCTGCCCAGGGAGGTGGTTGACTCACCATCCCTGGAGGTACTTAAAAGACGTGTAGATGTGGCGCTGACGGACATGGCTCAGTGGCGGACTTGGCAGTGTTAGGTTGGTGGTTGGACTCTATGATCTTAAAGGTCTCTTCCAACCGAAACAATTCTGTGATTTGAAAGGCTGGTCGGTCATTCCCAGCTCCCGTGTTGCTTGGGATGCTGAGCTCGTCCAAAGGATGGGTGCTGCAGTGCACCCTGGGGCGAGTTCACATGTTTGTATCTCAAAGGGGGGGGGGAGAGGGACAACGCATCAAGCAGAAACCCATACTGGGGTGACATTACATGGGAAGACCTAGCAGCTGACAGGAGGGACCCCAGCAGTGACACTGGGGGCTAATGGCACAGCTTGCTGGAGCTGGCGCCTGCAGGGGTTTGGAGGGACTCCCATCTGCTACAGCACACACTGCAGTGGAACAGCTGAAACCATTGCACAGGGCTTTGTATCTAACTGTGCTTTATGAAAAAAAACCCAACCTCTTATGTGGGATCAGAATAATTTCAGAACTATGATTTGAAACTCAGGAAAGCTTAAGTAAATAGAATCATAGAATGGTTTGGGTTGGAAGGAAACTTTAAAGGCCATCTAGTTCCAAACCCCTGCCATGGGCAGGAACACCTCCCACTAGACCAAGTTGCTCAAAGCCCCATCCAGCCTGGCCTTGAACACCTCCAGCGATGGGGCAGCCACAGTTTCCCTGGGCAACCTGGGCCAGTGTCTCACCACCCTCACAGTCAAGAATTTCTTCCTGGTATGTAATATAAATCTCCCCTCTTTCAGTTTAAAACAGTTCCCCCTCATCCTATCACTCCATGCCCTGACCAAGAGTCCCTCCCCATCTCTCCTGTAGCCCCTTTAGGGACTGGAAGGTCTCCCCGGAGCCGCCTCTTCTCCAGGCTGAACCACCCCAACTCTCTCAGCCTGGCCTCATCTGGACTTTCTCCAACAGGTCCACATCCTTCTTACATTGGGGACCCCAGAGCTGGACACAGCACTGCAGGGGGGTCTCAGCAGAGCAGAGGGGCAGAATCCCCTCCCTGGCCCTGCTGGCCACGCTGCTGGGATGTAGCCCAGGATGCAGTTGGCTTTCTGGGCTCTGAGTGCACATTGTCAGCTCATGTCCAGCTTTTTACCCACCCGTCCCCCCAAAATCCTTCTCAGCAGGGCTAACAATTACCTCCATTCCAAACCTTGGCATAGTTTGTGTTCTCAGCTCAGACTGGTTTTGTCTAAAGCACCACGGCACGGCAGAGCCTATGCCACACGCTCACCAGCCATGGGGACAACCTGGGAGCCAGTTTGCCTACTGACTCTTGCCTGGGCTTGTTCTACCAGAGTCATTAGGAGCTTGTCACAAGCACACTCAGATCCCTGCTACCTTACCAGAGCTGCAACAGGCTGGTTAGCATTACAAAATTTTAGATATATGGCAGGTGACATAGTTTATAGCCCAGTGAGATTAGCTTTATAGTTGTTCACCTCAAACAGCCTGAGTTAGATGTACCTGAGATGCCCTGTCCTCATTAGGATCTTTACGAAGTGTTACTATCTCATTATAGAAGCTACATCTGCTTTATTAGCACAGGTGTGAGGCTGAGGAGCACTCGCCTCGTGTCGGGGAAGCTCAGGTGGCCCCAGTGCCTCTGCCAGCCCAAGGAGCAGGTCTGGTGGGTCCCTGGGATGGGAAGGAAGCCCTCAGATTCAGTGTTCTGCAGCCCAGCAGCAAACCTTCTTCAGCTGAGCCTGGAGCTGTACTTTTGGGATAACCTGCTCAGTGTCCACTTTCTCTCTGGGGTATAATAAAAAGCGTGTTTTGCCATGGGAGAGAATTATTTACTCCCACCAGTGCTCCTGCTTGTTTCTGTCCCTTCGGGTCACTCCTGGTTGCCTGCAGTAGATCAAACCAGCTGCTAGATGAGAAGAAGGGGAAGATGCAAGCAGCTGGTTCCACTTAACTCCCAATTTCTTCTGAGGCTCTTGGCAGTACAGGGGAGAGCTCAAATTTGAGGGTGTCTGCCTTGGAGGAGGACACATAGGTATTCTGGGATGGGAGCTACTAGCTGGGATGTGGAATGCTGAGGAGCTGATTCTGGCTGGAGCTTGCCTCCCCAAGAGATGCCTTCAGAAAGGTAAGGTGGCTCGTGGAGGAGGGATTGTAGCTGATGATGAAGTAAAGCTGAGGTTGTCTCCTTTTAAAAGCTGCTAAAAGTTCTGGCTTGCCTTCCCTTCTTTCTGGTGGTGATCAGACTTTCCTGCAGCAGCTTAGCAGCTGCTGGGAGGTGGTGGAGGTATGCTCTTGTGCCAGTTTGGTCCAGCTATAGTGGAACTGGGATGGAAGAGTGGAACTCTCTCCAATTGCTTGCGTGCCCTGCAGACACCTCGCTGGGGAGCGTTGCCTGCTGAGCCCTGCCTGCACCAGCGCTGCTGCTGCCCATGGCACGGGGGGATGCTCGGTGCCTGCCCTTGCCAGGAGCCTGGGGCAGCCTCCTGGGGGGTGACTGGGGCCAGGAGCTGCTCCAGCAGCACCAGCTGGTTGTCTGAGACTGTTATGTTACACCTACAGCTGTATCTGCATGTTTTAGAAGTGTCTTTACATTGGGATCTGAAGTTACTTCTGAAGGGAGATGTAAGATTTACTTAAGAGATAAAGATTTTTAAATGAGGGTTGATGTTCTCATGGATTCTGCATTCAGTGGTTCCTCTCCATCAAAGGCTTCTGGCTAGTTTGGGCCTTGGATGAGCAGGATCCGTGTGGGAGGTGGAACTGCTGCTGGGAGTGGGGAAATGTGTCTGTCAGGGAGGGCGTGCTGGGGGCTACAAACCCTCAGGATGGGGATCAGAAGCTTCTCTCTGTTCCCCACTGGGGAAATTGGTTGTATTTTTTCCTTGAATGTCATAACGGGATTTTGGCCTTCTGGGACCTTCTCCTCATCCTCACTGCTGGTTTGCTGCCACCCGCTTGCTCCCGCAGCCCCGTGCTCGCTGATGTTCCCAGGATGGTTTTCCTGAGCTTTCACTTCCTAAGACTGACTTGACTTGTTGAGACGGATGTGGGGATCAGTGATAACCAGCTCTGGAGACACGCTGCTGACAATGTCTCAAAAATATTTGTGTTGCTTCCATGCCAACCCGTTCCAAGAGTATAAACCATCCCGCAAAGGCTTATCGAATCAGCAGCTCCTCAGCACATGGCGTGGAATGGGATGGTGCTCCATGGAGGGTGCAGGACCCGGTTTCCCCTTTCATGCCCATGTAAGTTTGACCCTGTAGCTCATGTGGCTGCCACTGTCTGCAGCCCAGCTGGTCACAGGGATGTGCTGGCCAAAATTCATCATGGCTGGACCACAGCAGCAGAGGATGGGTAGAGGCGTGCCATGTCACCACGTGTTGTCAATGTCCACCTTGCCGTTCATTGATAACCCTCCAGTGTCCATCCTTAGCTCTCCCGGGGCTAGCGGAGGATCACTCTTGGCTTCCAACCCGCCCTGGGGCTACCTGTGGGGCAGGACCTGGGCAGGAGCCGGGGAGATGTGTGGGCATCGAGGCAGAGCGTAGCAGGAACAGAGCGTGCCCCTAATCACCGAGCAGGCTGTTAATTGCCTCCTACGTGCATCATCGCAGCTCCTTCCGTATCACCAGTTGCTCAAGGGGTGTCTGAGCAGAACAGGCTGAGAAACCAGCTGTTACTAAATCCTGCTCTGGAGCTACCCCGAAGAGGAACATCAGGAGAGAATGGGCCTGCTCCCAACCTCACTGATGGGAGCTCTCCCGCTCACTTCTGGGGGCTGCTGCGATTGTGTTTATCTCTCTAAAAAACATACATAAATATCACTGCAGTGAAACCCTCCCGCAGCCCTCACAGCTGGTCTATTTAAAGGCTTGTCACCAGATTTCCCACCCCTCCCACTTCCCCCTTGCTGTTTGTTATTGAACGTGGTGTTTGCCTGTATCCCTGCAGGAGGTTTCTGGGCAGGATCTCTCCCGGTCCCTGGGTCCCACCCCACCCTCTGCAGCAGCCAGTGGGGCCTGGGGGTTTGCCGTGGTGTGAATAAATAGTAGTGTTTTCTTGCCTTGTTTTTGGGTGGTGTCACCTGTCAAGAATTCGAAGATGAAACTAGGTGAAAATGACTGTTTGTGATAAAGATCTCAGCGTGTCGTTATTGAAATTGTAGGTGATGACACACGCTTTGGGCAAAGCCATGTCATTAGGAAAAGCTGATCGGGGGTGGTGGTGGGGTGGCAGTGAGGATCCTGTGTGCTGAGAGGGACCTTCTGGGCTCTGCTTTGTGTTTCCAGACCAGTGGGAAACCATCAAAGGCTGCAAGATGGGGTGTGCGCCCTGGGCATCCCGGGGGGCTCCTCTAACTTACATGTGTACCTGGGGACCTTGTCAGGGTCACGTTCCCATCTTCTGGAGGTGGCAGTTCGAGCACTGACTTGTGTGACAGTGAAAGATGGGGTCACATCTGCTTCGGTCGCTGGTGGTGCCTGGGCACGGCGAGTGATGACGGAAGGCTCTGTCATGAAACAAACTGTTCTGGACAGCGGGATAAAGGCGTCTCGGTGGCTGGGAGGAAGGAACAGTTCGAGCATGTACTGACTTGAGAGCTGGGCAGAAGGTCAGGAGGCTGCTCCTCAAGGAGACATTTAAGTGCCAGTTGCCCAAGAGGTCGCGTGAGAACAGGCAGAGCGTTGTGACTCCCGTCCACTCTTCCTACGCGTGCAGGAACGCTGCTCGCTGAGAGCAACCGCTCTCCTAATGGTGGCCTGAGCCTGGCTGGGCTGTAAAACACCCTGTCAGGGACTCCAGCTGCGTGTCTGCTTTGGCCTCTGTCTTGTACAAGTGATGTTCGTGGCTGTCAAGCTTCTAGGTTTCTTCAGAGAAGAATAATCTCGGAGCAGGAGGTGTTCCCTGTGCCTCCCTCCCATCTTACAGGCTCTTAAGGACTACTGAGTGGTCCTTGCACCTCGGTGCAGCAGCTGTTGGGACAGCTCTGCAGGAGGTGTTTAGGGAAGTGGTTTGACAAACGTGGAAGCAGTGGGTGACTGTCATGGGAAGGTTCCTTAGGAGGTGTCCTTCAAGTCTAGACCAACCTGCTGTTCAAAGCAGGGTCAGCTCTGAGGTCAGACCAGGTCAGTTCAGGGCTTCACCGAGCCTGCTCTTTAAAACCCACAAGGGTGGAGGCTGCACAGCTTCCTGGGAGACCTGCTCCACCACCCACAGCGTCCTCCTTGTGGGGTCAAAAAAAATCCCCTGGTATCCATGATTACACTACCCCGTGATTACATGCTCCGCCTTCTGGTGTCCATACGTTGCAAATGGTTTATATAACTTGTAAATTTGGTGCAGGGGGGATTAGAAGTGGTTGTGGTGATGAGTTACACCCTAAATTGATGCAGTGAAACGCTTCTTGGCAACAGGCTACAAGAACTCATGCTGGATGGGGCTCCTAGGGACTTCCACAGGACTTCTGCAGCTCTCTCAGAGATTGCTAAAGCCTTTCTTTTCTCAGCCCTGGAAAAAAACCCTCTTTCCTCTCAACTTTGCTGGGAAAGGTAGAGTCAGGAGAATACTTTGCCATCAGTGTCACAGCAAGGTGGTCATGATCTGGCCCAGGGTTTCCTTCTGCTGGAGGGGGATTCAATGCTGTCGGCTCCAAGGGCTGAGACCTCATGAGAGGGGCTACTGAAAAATGGGCTTTGGCTCATGAGGCTTTGACAAAGCATAATGCACAAATGCACGATGAGTCTTTTTGCTTCCTGGTATCAAGTCCCTTAGTAGCTCACACAACTTGGGTGTTGAGATTTTTATTTTTTTTAAATATGGAAATCTGAGGTTCTCACATAGAAGCTAGAACTGGGAACTGAGTTATGGAAGTAGGGAGCATCTCTGGCTGCTGCTGGGTTTTCTCCATCGCTGGCAGTCTGCAGTGTCATCGCCACACGAACGTCACGGCAACCAGAAACATCTTCCCATTAAATTTGTCTTCTCTTATGGCTACAAAGTCTGGTTTTAGGAGAAAATTTTCCCATAGACTGGACAACAAATGTCAGGTTGACCTAAGGATTGTTCTTTCCTCAATTTCTTTCGAGCTCCCTTTTCTCCAGCTAGCTGGGTACAAGCTGTTTCCAGCATAATTAGGGTATTATAAATCATCTTCTACCCCCTTTTTTTTTCCCTTCCACAAGGAACATGTTCTCACGCATTGATACGCACTCGGGTTTGTTTTGTCTGTCAGACTTTGTGCAATCCTCATACCTCTGCAACTGACCAGGACAAAAGTGTTTACCAAACCTCACCAAGGAGGAATCTGCAATCTCTCTCCCAGCAGTGATTTGAAGAGGCATCAGTCACACAATCCAACATCACAGGTGCCTGGGCCTGCAGCCGCTCTGGGATGGGCTCGTGGTGGAACACAGGTTCAGGTTAGTGGAGATGACCAACTGCTATCCAGAGGATAGGGAGGACAGAGGATGGACCTGATGGTCTGTTTTGGATCAGCTTGGAGACTTCTCTTTTTGTGCATCCCAATTGACAGTGGGGAAGTCCCTGACCACTTTCACTTCTGTTATCCACAGTGCAGCATCCCAGGGCCATGCCTGGCTCTATATCCATGCTGTGGTGGCTTCTTGAGGGACTCCCTGCTGGGTTCCCCCATTGCTGCCCAAGCACATGGATGGGAAAACAGTTTTCCTCTGCCCAAGCAGACATGGGGTACCAAAGCAGGCTCAGCCCGTGGCTCCTGCTGCCACTCTGTTAAACACAAGGCTTCTTTCATAACTCCACCCTGATCCCAGATCAGGGAAAGATGCTGTCTCTGATTACTTGCACGGAAATATTCTCTTGGCATTGCCTGACTGAGTCTCCAAAGCCAGGGTGGATGGGGCTTTGAGGAACCTGATCTAATGGGAGGTGTCCCTGCCCATGGCAGGGCATGGAACTGGATGGTCTTCAAGGTCCCTTCCAACTCTAACTGTTCTGTGATTCTCTTAGTAGATGAAAGAAAAAAGCCACAACCAACAAAGCTCAACAGAGAGCTGTTGCTAGTGGGGAGCAAAGTGAAGGAGATGAATGAGTGAGAAGGGAAGGGGGAAGTGATTTAAGAAAAGTGAGAATTGATTTCTTGTGAGGAGGAAGGGAGGGTGAAGGGAACAGGAACAGAAACAGGAGAAGGGATCACAAGAAGCACTCAAGGAAACGTCCAGTGGTGAGAAAAACACAATTAGAAAGTGAGAAAGGGAGAGAGGAAACATCAGGAAATGGAAAGGAAGGTACCAATGGCAAGAAATCGTCAACAGTCAGAAAAATAAGGGTATGCAAAACTGCAGAAACCCAGCCCCCAGGTGCAGTTACAGGTGCTCTGTCAGGAGTGGGTGCCTCTGTGTCACCGGGTGCTGCTTTACATGCTCCCCTGTGCTTTGGGGTATCTCCCATCTGCCTGCCAGTGAGGAGGTGCTGGGGGTGGGGGCGTGTGGGGGGTCTCATGGGGGCCAGGCTGCCCTTGATGCTCTTGCAAGGACTTTAGCACGTGCTCTAGCAAGTGTTTAATTGCTCTGTTGGATGTTTCACAGTCAGAACCTGCTCGGTGTCCCCTCCTGGGGAGCCTGGCTGCTGGTGGGACCTGCTGGGTTGTGCAGGAGTGTGGGACTATAAAAACCCTCCACTGAGTGAGGGAGGGCAGGTAATTTCCTTTCTCTTGTGGTTTTTTTTTTTTTTTTTTTTTACCCCATTAAATTTCCACTTAACTCTTGACATCGTGTTGTAGCAGGGAATTAAATGCAATACAGTTTGGTAAAACTAGAACTCCAGCACCCAAGTCAGGACAAGTTGCTTGGTGTTGTCCGAGCTGATTGCTCCTGTTGTTCCCTCTTGGGGCTACTCCTGAAACAAAAATGTAAATGATTGTTTTGAAAAAGCTACACATTTCCTGTTACTTGGAAAATAAGCCTAGAGAAACTCACTAGTGATAAGTATGTGGCCTGGCCACACTGAGCCTCAAACAAAGCCCTTGCCTGTGGGCTGGCTGCGATTAATTCCTAACGAATAAAATCTCATTGAGCTTGTAACAGAAATAAAACCAGTCTGAGGTGGCACTGTCTCAGTTCCACAACTGCTCAGGGTGCTTGGGGCTCCCCTCTCAATAGTGCTCATCCTAAATGAAGGCTCTCATGGGGTATGCTTGCTGTGGGGTTGGTTTTGAAGGGCCAGCTCCTGCTCCCCTATCTCCCAGCATCGAGTTTCCATGCAGGATGCCCTGGGATGCTCTCAGCTGGTGCCAGGTTGCTGCCCTCCCAACAGGCTTCCCAGTGCCCCTCGAGCGAAGGGGAGGCAGGCAGGCAAAGTCTTGTTTGGGTGTGTTTTGGTTTATTATCTTCGCTTCTCTCTCAGCCCTAGCTAATCCTATAAAATGAGACAGAAGTATAAAAACTGAGGCTGTAAGTTTCCCAAAGGCAGTCACCGATTCCCTCTGCGCATCCTCCCCTGCTCTTACAATACCCGCTCGGTGCGGAACACCAGCCCTCCTCCATGTGTCGAACGGGACATGCTGAGATGCATCTAAAAACAATGAAAACTTATGCCAGGTCTGTAAAAGCAGTGGAATGAAGGAATTGCTCAATTCCCTGGTTTCCACCAAGGGCTGCAGTGGGGACGTGGCCCCAGCTGACCCTGGGTAAAGCACATACCCAGAGCACGCATTGACTCCCTCCCTGGTGGGAGCTATAGACCTGTGCTGGGCTTTGCGGGGAGGACATTGTACAGAAAGGAGCCCTCCTTTCCGTTGTGGAGGTCCCTCCACTGAGGGTCTGAGGTCTTCACTGCAGCTGGGCCAGGCTGGCACAGAACCCCAACCCAACGAGTGGCAAATCTGCGTGTGGGATACGCAGATATCCCTGTTCCTGCTTCTTTTTGGAAGGCCAGGCCTCCTGCAAGAGGCAATGGAAATCGTGAAGCCACTGCCTGGAGAGGTTCCTGCTAATATTTTTCCACAGACTGAAACTGGAAATGACTTTTTAGAAAAATATAGGGTGATTCGCCAAAGTATTTTTGTTCTGCAAAAATACCTCATTGTAATCAACAGCATCCTTGGTAGGGAACAAAAATAAGTGCATTGCTAAGGATGAGCTGATGTTTGTTCCTCCTGGCATAGCAATAGAAAGCTGACTGCGTTCCAGTCACGGACATTGCACAGATACAGAGAATTTTGTTGGTGTTGCTTCAGGTGTCTCTTGCTTAGCAGAACACTACAGGTAAAAGGGGTGAAGGAGAGGGCTGGGCACTGTTTAACCGTGAGCGTTTGCAGGGGCAGCTGCTTGCAGTAGTGCTGGAGGTGGGTCCCAATGCTGGTCTGATGGCTGGGAGTCAGCTGATACCCAGAGCCTGTCCAGCGCCGCCTTCATCTGTCTCATTAAATTATGGTTATTCCTCCCCCCATTCCTTACCTGAAAGATGGCTTCAGGCTTGTACGGAGCCTTTGCCTAGCTCTCTCGGCAGTGTGCTGTCTGGGTCACAACTCTTCCCTGCTCAGGAGCAGCAAGAGAATGCTTCGTGTATCATAAAAAGCCCTCTGTGCCTGTCCTGAGGCAGGACTCGCTTCTGACTTCACCCTGATTAAAGCTAGTCCAGCACATTTCTGAAATCCTTCAGAGCTGGGAAATGCAGGAACCTCCTGAATGCCTGAGCCCGACGATGAGCCTAACTTTTCTTCACTGAAAGGTAAAACCTGTTATTACACGCCCTTCCCACAGCAGCCACAGGCAGTTTGGACCCTTCCCTCTGCACCAGCTTCTTACATACTTTGAGAGTGCTGTCATGTCGTGCCTCCAGCTTATCTGCTGCCATCTAACCAAACCAGGGACTCCCTCAGGCCTTGCTCAGTCTGTCCTCCTGTTACTTGTCCAGCTTCCTTTAGGGTCTTCCTGCCCCAAACCGGGCTGTGCCTTCAGGCGTGGATGGTGCCTTTGGTCACATCCTTCTGCAATGTTTATACAGAACCAGGTTGATACTTGCTATTTTGGGGGCTTTTTTTTTTTTTTTTTTTGCCTTCCGAGGGCTGTCATTACTGACTCAATTGCACAGGGACCACTTTTCCAGCCTGTGGCAGGCTCCCTGGCACCTGACGTGCCAGATCTGTAGTGCTTGGGAACGAGGTGGCCTCAGGCACATGGGCCATCACACTCAGGGAGGGTATCTGCTTGTCCAGAGCTGTGCTTCAAATGCATTCTGAATTTAAATTTAATAAGCGTCCTCATTAATTAAATATCAACAGGTTATTAAAACCAGCTTTATTGGAGACTAGTAGCTGAGAGTGACATTGCTATTTAAATAAACTGGAGCTGCTTGGGTTGTGGTTTTTGGTTGGGTTTTGTTTGTTTTAAAAAAGGTTGTTTGGCCCATGTGGACTCTGCTAAAGACATAAGATCTCATGGCTCTGCCTTTTTCTTGCTTACCCTCAGCCAGAGCACAGCAATGGAGGGATGGCATGTCTCCCAGAGACCCCTGCCCTGCTTGTGGACATGTCCTTCAACACCAGGCAGCTTTTGCATCCAATCCATTGCTCTCCAGTTAAACCTGACATCCAGAAAAGGGCTGGAGATGATGTGTTGAGGATGCTGCCAGCCATGCGCACACCCTGCTCCATGTCCCTCCCTCTATCCCGACCTCATCCAGAGTCTAGTCCAGTGCTCACAAATGGCACCAAACTGGACTCTAAGACTTGCCTCTTTCCATGAGTGGCTCTGCAAAACCCAGACAGTGCTCAGTAGCAAGGATCCTGCTTTTGGACCTGTCCTTGTGCTGCTGGGCAGCTGCTCGCCTGAGTCCTTCCAGCGAGCTGAGGCACCTCCTGGCTCATGCAGTGGATTTGTGCTGGGAGGAGGGGACCCACAACCCATGCTGCCCACCTGGGGGACACACACACCCCTACACCAGTAACCCAGGTCTGCCTTCAACCCCATCCACAAATAGTCTCTGTGACACATCACCACGGATTTAGGTGGGATGGGGCTTTGAGCAACCTGGTCTAGTAGAAGGTGTCCTTGCCCATGGCAGGGGGCTTGGAATTAGATGATCTTTAAGGTCCCTTCCAACCTAAGCCATTCTGTGATTTAATCCACTGCAGCAGGACGAGAGCCCAGCCAGCCCTGAGGAAACACTCTGCCCCATAATTGCTCTCCTGCAGATTGCACCCTGCGCCTTGTTTACTCTTCTATAAATAGCTCCTGTTGAACACTGCTCACAGAGCAAAACCCAAAGGGGTTATTACCAAAGAGCTGTCAAAACAGTTCTCAAATTGAAATATATGTATATGGAGTAGTTCTGCTGCCAGTCCCCTTAAATTACAGCTTCCACACCTGAAATTTTTTTTTGGTAAATATTCTAATGCATTTCTTTACGCAGGGGCGTTAGAGCAGCAAAACCTGCCTTAGCACTATGTGCTGATGCCTTGTTCTCATCTGGGCTTGCACGTCCAAAGCGGTCCCTGGCCTCAGCACCCGATGCCTCCTAGGGATGGCTGTGCTGGATTGTGGCAGGGGTTCACCTGGGGCTGTTTTCTGCCCCCACCAGTTCAGAGGAGGGTAGAAAAACACAGAAGAGCATAAAACCTTCTTGAAACAGGTCATGTCTAGAGAAGGATCTCTGTGTCTTCTGTGGTCTGTTATAGCTCACCGTCCCGTGGCACAAGCAGTAGCCACGTGGACTGTGTGCCTTTGCTGGTGGCAGAAAGCAGGGTAGCACGGGATCTTACCAGCCTCCAAGCATCTTCTGCCCATGCAGGTGTAGGTGGCCAAAGTACAGTGAGTTTTGACACCGGGCACCTCGCTTCTCTCATGCTGTTCTTTTTTTGAATGATGCAATTTTTTTCCTGTGTTTCCTCATGGAAAGGCAGGGGAAGCAGTGGGCTAGCAGGCAGGCTCCATCAGTTTCCTGCAGAGCCTTGTCAAATCCTCTCTGCAGGGCCTTTTCCCCTCTCTGCTCCCTGTCAGATACGCTGGGCTACATGACTCTGTGCACGTTTCCATCTCTCCTCTCTGCCTTTGTAGTTTTCCAACTTTTGCAGTGTTTCAGCTACGGGAAATAAAAGGCTGGCTGTCTTATTTGATGGAAAAAATTGATTCTGGATTTTTCAGATGGCTGAATACCCAGAGCCTGTGACAGTGCCTCCCCCTCCTACCAGCCACCAGTTCAGCCATGCACAAAGTTTTTACAGCAACTTGCCTGCTTAATCAAAAGAGTTGGAGCGAGCGGCCCAGGGGATCCGCAGTGCCCTCCTAAGTGCAACTCTCCTCGTTCAAAGGAATGTTTGCAGAAAAAAGGGGAGATTTTGAATTAGGGTCATGGTGGTGGGGCCAGATTTTTGCTCACTGTGTTCATGTGAGTAGCTGCAATGGAATCAGAGTCCCATGATACGTGTGAGNCTCACTGTGTTCATGTGAGTAGCTGCAATGGAATCAGAGTCCCATGATACGTGTGAGAGATGGTTTTGGATTAGTTGGAGGGAGGGAGCAGGTGTGCAATATTCAAAGTTAACAGGGACTAAACTGGCTTTGATAAAAACATCACAGTCCAACAATGTGCAGACTGCCCCAAAGCTACCCTGTGTTTTGAGGCTGGGCTGAGAAAGGTGGGAGTTTACAGCCTCCCAAAGGCTGCAGCCGAGCAGCCACACAGAACCTCGACAAACGCGCCGGTAGGTTTAGGGGATCCCTTGAGGCTACCCCGCAGGGCTGTGATCAGGCTTGGCAGCCACTCCAAAGGGCAGAAGCAACGTTAAGCACCGATTCTCATGTCTGGAGAATTAAGAAATGTGGACTCAGGCCAGAGAGCGGGGAGCTCATCTCCTGATGCTGTGCCCTGCCCTGGACCGGAGAGCAGCGGAGTTGGTGTGCACCGTGGTGGCAGGGGTAAGGAGAACAAGAGCAATGGCTCTGTCTCCAGGAAAGAAAAGCAGTTCGTTTGCCACCTGTGCAGAGGGTTTGGCTGCTTCAGCAGAGCCTGAGCTCTCTGCTGAAATACCCATGTGGAAGCTGGGCTGGGAGCTTTTATCTGGCAAGCATCGCTCTGCGGGGTGCTGGCTGTTCCCTGCGTGATGGGTGGGCTCCTGATGATGTGTGGTTTTGCTCCTCTGATGTCCAGAGAAGCCTGAGTTCCCAGGCTGAGGTCCCCGACACGAGAGGCTCCGCTTTGTCGGTCCTCCTTGTTCCGACCAGAAATGGCTGGAGAGAGGGAAGAGACAGTGCTAGAAAAGGAGCAGGGAACAAAGCTGCATTGACAAAAGCCTAACACCCAGGGGCTCCAGGACACGGGCTCCCCAGGGCAGCCGGGATGTGCTTTGCAAATGTCTTTAATCTTTAGCTCTTCTGTTTTTGCTCCAAAGATTGTTCTTCATGTTGAAAGGCCTTTCCCAATCCCTGGCTTTTGCAAAGATGATGCGTCCCTCCCAGCACCCAGCGTGACTTTGCCCATGTGGGTATTGTGGAGACGGGGATCTCCCAGTTCAGGTCTGACTGGGCAGGTCAGATGTGCCTGGAACAAGGCTTACAGATCCCTGTGACACTTCTCATTTAAAAGCAACACAGTTCTGATGCTGCTGCTAACCTTTAGTAGCAAATCTTCTTCTGTAATGGTCCTCCCAGTGGGCACAGCACTGGGGGAGCTGTGTTCCCATCTCCAAGATTATTCTTACTTACCAGAGCAGTTTTCCAGCTCTCTGCTTCCAGCCCCTGGGCTCTTCTGGCCTGACTTGTGTACATCATGCAATTACTGTGTACATCATGCATTCATTTTGTACATCTGCTGAGCCGTTTCTGCCTGTGGTAAATACAGCATGTCTCCAACCACCAGACTATCAGCAGCCCCTCAAACCTTGCTGTATCCAAGCTGCAGGAGATCTGGTAAGGAAGATGGAAAACAGAGGTCCAGAGAGCATAAATAGCGTCATACGTGATCGTACGTGTTTTTTGGCCAGTACAAGAGATCAAACTCCATTGTTAAACTAGTGTCCTTGTCAGTGGACTGTCTTGCCTTCTCTCAGGCTGTGGATGCTCAGTTCTTAGAAGAATTCAATCCTGGATGTTTAGATCTGGAAGAGAAATATGTGACCATAGTCCCTCATTAGACATGGCCGTTGTCACAGCATTCTAGGCTAGAGTTTTGTAATCTACTCCTTATTTTTCTTTTGGTCATTGGGGCAATTTCACTATGGACCCGTGCAAAGAAACTCTTTCCCTGTCCCATCTATAGTTGATTCCTGTTTGGAAGATGTTAGTATGTCACCCAAAAAAAGGCTCTGGGATAGAAATGTAATGGCTGTAGCTCTTGTTGGTGCCTGGAGCTCTTATACTGCCAGTGTCAAAGTATACTTGAGCTTTCACTGAACTTGAAGAACTTGTCCATGTGGCCAGACTTTGGTGTACAGGCCACCGCAGTTCTCAGCAATGTCTCTGCTCATTGCCCACCAGTGAAATTCTTGCTTATCATTTTAGAAAGAACATTCTTACTGTCCGGCTGCACAGATGTCCAAGACGCACCAGAAATTCACTCCCTGTTGGACAATATTAATTTGCCTTCATCCAAATTATAGAAAAAAAAAACCCAAACCCTGCTGCGTCAGAAAGACAGAGCGGTGCCAGTACCTCCAGAAACAGCCATTTGGGAGCTGCTGTCCTCTTGCATGAACTTGTATGTGTAGTAAAATTTCCCAGGAAAACAGCCTGGAGGAAGAGTATCTGGGCTTGTGGTACCCAAATGTGAGAGTGTAGTATCAGTCTTAGGGCAGAAAACAGGTAATCTGATGTACTGACACTACTGATAGCAAGCTGGATTCGCATCTGCCAAAAATAACTTCACAAAGCTGAAGTCACTGTAAAATGAGATTAGCATGAATAATTGTATACCTTCACAGACCTTGTGTGCTCATCCGTATGAACAGCAGGCCACTGGAACCAAGGCTTTGTAATAAACTCAGGGGAAGAGCTCTTGGCCAGACTGTTGCACAGTATCATTCTTTGGTGCTTGTTACCTGCAGCTTCGGTTATGACTGATCCTATCACAGCCCTAAAGAAGCAATAGCAGCAATTTTATCAGCACTAAGGAAGGGTATCTCTCAGGGAGCGCAGAGAGGAGGCACACACCCCTAGAAATCCAGGTCTAGCCTCAAAGCCTGAAGCGTTCGCCAAACTTGAGATCTTCAGTTCTGGAGCTACTCTGTATGGGCACAGACTGGACTGCCTTCCCTTGGTTTGTTTTAGGAGCTGAGATGCAGGGTAAGAATATAAACAGCTGTGATAATGTTGTGGATCAGGCCTAGGTTTGTAAGGCATTTTATGTTCTTCCCTTCATGGAAAAAGTAAAGCCTGATATTTAAATGCAATGATATTTCAATACTATAGACTTGCAGGATTTCTTTTGTTTCGTGTGCCAAGACAAACCATCTACAGATGTGTAAGATCCAGGATCTCCTTCAGAAAAACCCTAAACAACTAAGTTTTATGCAAGAGTTCATACTGTTGCCCACCAGGACAGGTTTTTATTAAAAATACCATTAGAGAAAGCCTGTTGTACCAGGTTGCACGAAGGACTGGGAAAGGAAATTTTGCAGTAAATACCACTATGGAATCATATTCCTGTTTATTTCCCATGAACTCATTATTTGCATAGTCAGACTAAATGGCTCTAATTTTCCTTCGGATATAACGATGAGGCCAACACACCAAACACCACCTTTTCCAGATAATCTCTAGCTGTGATCTGCTGAAGTCAGAAGACTCCTGCTGATGGACACGCTTCAGGTGCTTTCTCTCTCACTCCCGCACATTTTCCAGAACATTAAGCATGTGAAGCAGATTTTAGGAACATTCGATAAAACCACAGAAGTGTTTATAGGAGTCTACACTTTTTTTACCATGTTCTGGAGGCCATTATAATACACAAAAATGAACCATTATTGCAAGCAGCACACCAGTTAAATGAGGAATATTGTTTTGCATTAAAAGCACACCATGTGTCCCAGCCCAGCTTGCTGGCCGGTCCCAAGCATCAGTTGGCCATGACAAGGCATTCAACGCTCTCAACAGTTGGAAGAGCAGCACCGGTGGCAACAACATACCTCCATAACAGTGACCAGCTGTACCTACCCAACATTGCTGCTCAGTTTTCACCACCTCAGATCTTCAACATAAGCCCTAAAATGCTGAGGCAGCCGAATACACAGTGAGCCATGGAGTGAACTCCACCTCACCTCCCCTGGTTGCTCACTGTCACGGCTGAACCTCTGTGTTCAAGGTTTTCCGGGGGGAGAAGGCAAATTCTTCCCATGGCCCTGCTCCGGTACAGGACTTCCTTGTGAACGAGCTATTAGGGGGGCAGGTTTATTTTACTGCTTGAGTTGTGAAGTCTTCTTTAGAAGTATTGGAGATCTTTTGTTCTGTCGCCACGTGATGTTTATGCGGCCTGACAAAATTTCTCGAGCGTGCGGGAGGTGCGTGCTGGGACACCGAGCGTTGCACGGGGCAGGTGTTAATTAGCAGCGCTGTCAGGTCCTGTATCAGCACCCAAATGGCTGACTGAAAGGAGAAGACAGGCAGTTGATGTTGCTCTTTCATAACTGGTCGTGTGTCTGGGAACAAGTTGTTCCTGCGTTATCTCCTGCCCGGGCACAGTACGGGCAGGCACAGGATGGTGGCAGCTCCTCCTGGGGGGGACAGCCCTGTCTTCTCCCTGTGCTCAGCACTGGGGCTCACAAGTGCCACTGTGCTGCCAACACTTGGCTGGGGCTGAGAAGGGGTTGTGAAATTTGGCTCACCAGTGATTTATGTCTCTTCTGTTTTAAAAGAGGACGAATCTAGGCCTGAAACACAAGCGGTGGAAAGTCTTTTCAGTCACTGCAGTGGCTTTATGGAAAGAAAAGCTCTACCTGTTGTATTCCAGAGGCTAGGGCTGTCTTGGGTGAGCCCTGCACACCCCAATGTGTGTCTAAAGGAGAGGATTGCCTGCTTTTCCCCATGCATATACAGCCTCCCAAACCTCAAATTGCTCTTGCTGCCTTTCTTTGAGCATCTTCTGGTTTTGATTGCCCTCAGAGAAGAGGCTGAACCTATCTGCGTATCCCTCTTAGAAGGTGCGTGGTCCAGCGCCCCTCTGCCCAAGCTGCTGGTGACAAGGTGTGGGACATGGACGCTCGGAGACAGTTCTGTTCTATGCTCACACAAAGGGAGAATGAAGAAGAAGCAACCGATTTAGCCAAAACCAGAAGCACCAAAAAGGCTCCTTAATGTTCCCATCCTCCTATTTGCCTCCCCTGGTTGTGAGGAACAGACGCTTGAATGTTTCTCTTTAGCTGGTTCTAAAAATCTGTCCTGAAGGAAGACTAGGACTGTTGCTGGCTGCAGCCAGGCGAGGGTTTGCTGCTCACGTGTGCATTGAATGGAGCTACCTCGAGGAGGAACGTGCCCCGAAGCCTCCTCACCGTTGGGGCCAGAAGGCAAAGAAACTCACTAGCTGTTGGCAGTGAGGGACTGCAAGAGCCAGAGCCACAGCTCACACTTCAGGCTCACTCGACACCATGCAGAGTTCATCTGCCCTCCCCAGATGTCTCTGTTTCTGCTCACGGAGGCTCTTACAAGATGAGAACTCAGCGTGTGAGTTGTTCAGATTGTTCCCTCTGATATGCTGGGTCTTGCCTGTGTCTTCCCTGCGCTTCGTGCGCTGGGCTGTTGCTCAATGAGCCCTCCTGCAGTCCTGCCGACCTCCGGCTGAATCGCTTGTGGTGCAGACAGAATTTGCTGCCTTGCTCTTCACTTCATCTTCGGGGTTGAGCATTAACAGAAGTGTGGGGAAGCGCTGTCGTTGGGCTGGCTGATCTTTCCAGAGCTTCTTTTCCATGGCTCTTTCTCTTTCCCTCTCTGTCACGCACGCAGCACTTATTTGGCAGCCAGGCTTTGCCTCTCCCCTACAGCTGGCATGTTTTGCTGAGAGCCTCTCACAAGGGGCTGTATCAAAAGCTGCAAGAGCTCTCAATAAATGGCTTTTCCCTGATAACACTTCAAAAGTGCGGCAACAGCTGAAGCAAGCACGACTAAATTTACAAATGCTGCAATAGGTTGTTCTTAACTCCTCTTCACTTGAAATGTTGCCTGCTGTCCAGAGCATAAGCTGGGTGACAGACTCGGGCAGGATTACAGCCAACGCTGAATGCAAACCCTGGGGAGAACGGTGATAAGGTCCAAGCCAGGGCCAGGGCAGCTGAGCTCCCCTGCAGAGCCCGTCAATCCCACAGCCCAGGAGAGCAAAACTCGGCGTGAGCTCACTCTGCTGAGGGGCTGGGAATGTGGTGAGACACCCCGGTGCCTCTAACAACTGAAATTCTGAGCACCTCCGATCTATTCTCATCACCTCCAATCTCTCCCTGCAACGGGCAACTCCAGGATGCAAATATGGAACATGCAGCAGTACGTTGTCCTGGTTTGAGCGACATGGGACTGATTTATCTTTCAGTAATTTTACTTCGCAGTAAAGTCTCTTCTACTGCTTGGGAAAACTGCACTTTTAGAAGACTCTAGTATCTGAATTTGTGAAAATGTTTACTTTAGTCAGCTATGAGATGCGGGTTCCAAGGTCTTAATGTTTTCGTGCCTTCTCAGGTACAGGATGAGGGGGAGCAAGACCCGGGCACTTGACCCAAGTTGCCCAACAGGATTATTTCATACCATGAACGTCACATTCGATATAAATTAGGAAGTTTGCTGGCTGAGGAGTTTCTCTCTTCCTTGGTAGCTGCGATCCCAAGGACTTCTTGCCCTGGTGCAGGAGCCCTGAGTCCTTCCCTTCCTCCCAAAGCCATAAAGCTTGCAGTGTCCAACATTTGCTGTCTGCTGCTGGGAGTGCACAGCTTCCTGCTGATATATTCGCCTGAGTACACCACTTGTATATTTTATATTGATATCAGGATCAATATTGTTTTTTTAGTACTAGTAATGCTAATAATCTAGTCCTATTCTATTAAATCTGTTTACATTTCAACTCTTGGGTTGAATTCCCCTTCCAGGGTGGGGAGGAGTCATCGGGTGGTAGAATAATTGTCTAAAAGACAATAAATTGTTGTGAGATCCTCAAACCATAGCATAAATCTACCTGACTCTAATGAATGCGGCATCAAAATACCACACTCCTCCTTCAGCTACAAGCTTGGCAGCTTCCCCAGCCTGCCTTGCAAACGCAAGACAAGCATCAGCTTCTCCCTCGAGCTCTGTGTTCCTTAGGCTTGTGTTGCAAACATCTGGCAGGCTTTTGTTTGTTTGGTTTTCCTCACTTGCACGCATTTTAGTCATTTCTGCCATGCTCTTGAACGTGCTGCTGTGGACGCTGCTGGGGAAGCCTCAGTGCTCTGCAGGAAACGCGTCTCGCCGGTGCAAATCTGTGCTTGCTTTGGGAGGGAAGTGGGGAAGAATGAATATCTGCCCTGTGGCATCAATTTCCTGCCTAGGATTCTCCAAAAAGCAGCTGGATAACAGCCAGGAACATGCAGATGTATATGTGTGAGCTTGGCACCCTCCTAGCAGGGGTGAGAAGGAAAGCCTTTGCTCTTTCCCTCTGCTTGGGGTAGATCTTCTTGCCTAGCCCCGGCCACTGTTCCTTTCCCCCTTTCCCCCCACCACCCCCCAAAAAAAAATCATCACTTAGCCGGAGATCTCCTCTCCTCCGGAAGTAGGAATTCATTAAATTCATTATTCAATTTAATGTACCATATGGGCCCATGTGGAAAAATGCAAATTCTGCCTCAAGAGACGGAGTGATGCAATGGACTGGGTCAGCAAGATGTGTGCGAGGGAGGTTGGCTGCGCGACAGCTCCCGGGCCAGCGCACAGCCAGCAGCTCCTCTGCCAGCGCTTAAAACGCCTCGCTCAGCTCGTCAGGAGTGACAGGACACCTCCAAACTACTTGACCTTTTTAGCGATAGGGAGTTTTAACGATTTCCTTTACGAGTCTGACGCGTGGTAATTCAGCGCCATGTTCCTTGCTGCCATCTTTTTGTCGTAGTTGGTGGGATTAGAGGACAGAAGAATATAATTCATTAGTCATAGGGAATTGCCTCTTGTTGCTGTGTAGAATCATGGAATGGTTAGAGTTGAAAGGGACCTTAAAGATCATCTAGTTCCAACCCCCCTGCCATGGGCAGGGACACCTCCCACCAGACCAGGTTGCTCAAAGCCCCATCCAGCCTGGCCTTGAACCCCTCCAGGGATGGGGCAGCCACAGCTTCCCTGGGCAGCCTGTACCAGTGCCTTGCCACCCTTACAGTAAAGAATTTCCTTCTGGTATCTAATCTAAATCTCCCCTCTTCCAGTTTAAAACCATTACCCCTTGTCCTGTAGCTGCACTTCCTGACAAGTAGTTTTGTGTAGTTTCAATAATGACAAAAGACTGGACCGGGTACAGAGGAGGGCAACAAAGCTGGTGAAGGGCCTGGAGAATAAATCGTATGAAGAACGATTGAGGGAGCTGGGACTGTTTAGTTTGAGGAAGAGGAGACTGAGGGGCGACCTCATCACTCTCTACAACTACTTGAAAGGGCACTGTAGAGAGGTTGGTGCTCGTCTCTTCTCACAAGCAATTAGCAGGCAGCTGCCGTGTGGGGGGACCCTGCTGTGGGGGGCAGCGAGCAGAGACCTGGTGCCCCCTGCATGGCTTGAGAAGACCCATCTGTGTGCTCTTCTATCCAGGAGAGCTCACAGCACATGCTGAGTCCACCTTCTCAACAGGGTGCTGGGTTATCTTGATTTATTGTTTCAATAGGTAGCATCTGAATCACGGTCTATTAAATGTCGCTGCTTGCACATGAGGTTTCTAATGAAACACTGCGTTGTCTTTGCCCTCACAGTTCAGAGAAGGATTGGGCCCTTCCCAGGCATTTCTTGTGCCCCTCTGATGGTAAGGATCAGAAGGACATTGTCTCTCCCAGCTCCTTCCCACGCGGGCAAACATCAGCTAATGAAAGCTGGCTTCTTAACGTGACCCAAAACAAAACTTCTCAGTCCGTGTTTTCGCTTTCCTTCTAATGAAACTTATTCAAGAAAGACTTTCTTTGTCACTTCACAAACTGTTTATAGTTATTGGTTCTGGCTATGGAATTACTTTATTTGAATAGTTATGGGAACAAATTTCAGCCTACGGCTTGGTTCAGCTCCAGTCACCTCCTAGCAGCACTGAGGCTGCCCTGGCTGGGTCTGGAGGCACTGGTTAGATCTCCAGCACTGAAGTAAAAGGTGAAAATCAACATCTTATGAGGACAGGCTGAGAGAGTTGGAGTTGTTCAGCCTGGAGAAGAGAAGACTCCAGGCAGACCTTATAGCTCCTTCCAGTCCCTAAAAGGGCTACAGGAAAGATGGGGAGGGACTCTTTATCAGGGAGTGTAGCCATAGTGTGAGGAGTAATGGCTTTAAACTAAAAGAGGGAGGATTTAGAGTAGACATAAGGAAGAAATTCTTTACTGTGAGCATGGTGAGACACTGGCCCAGGTTGCCCAGAGAGGTGGTAGATGCCCTATTCCTGGAAACATTCCAGATCCAGTTGGACAGGCCTTTGAGCAACCTGATCTATTTAAAGAGATCCCTGCTTATTGCAGAGGGGTTAGACTAGGAGGCCTTTAAAGGTCTTTTCCAACCCAAACTATTCTATGATTCCACGATCTGTCCCTTTCAAGTAGAGGCAAAGGGAGGCTGCGAGGTCCTGTGAAGGTTCCCCATTCGCCCAGCAGTAAGGTCTCAGCTGCTGTTCAGTCCTACAGCCAGGCACACACAGTCATTGCTGTCACGTTTGCGGTGAGGGGACTATAACAACAGTATGGCAGCAGTTCTTCTTGAGGAGGAAGGACAGGCAAGACTATGAAGGTCGTCTTGGGAAGCAGTAACAAGTGAAGAGAGTTGTATTACGGTGACAGCCAGAGGTAAGCGAGCCCACAGCGGAAGGCAGCGTGCAAAGCAGTAGGATGATCTTTGCCCTAAGAGGCTCAGAGTCCAGCTGAGGACAGCCAGTGCAGGAGGAAGAGCACTCAATGGACGTGTGAGCACGCGGGGAGGATTAGCTGGGTAACAGCAACAGATTGTACAGATTAACTTCACTGGCAGTACAAGGCTATGGGAGCAGCAGGGGGGAATGCCGCATCCTCCAGGAGCCTTTCTGATAGCTCTTGACATCCCTCTCCCTCCTCTCTTGCCCTGGAGCAGCCCTGACTGTAGCTGGTCACCTCAGCCTGCACGCAAAGCAATGGGTGCCAAGACTGCAAGAGTCCCAACACCCTCCAGCATCTTGCATTGTAGCTGAGATTTTTTTCTGATTTCATCAGTTGTGTAGGTCCAAGGCAGAAACGTATTTAAATCCTACTTACAGGTCAAATGCACGCTGAAAGTTAAGCAGATGCTAAGGGTGCTACTAGTGGGTTTTATTTTTCTTTTTGCATGAAATCATGTGCTGTCATAGGATAAAATAATGTGACTGAATTTATTTGGCAATCCTTTCGTCTGCAACGTGTCTCGTGGCTTTTGAGAGGAGGCAAAGCAAAAATAGCTATACCTATTGTACTAAATAAGGCTGTCACGAACCCCAACCATGAAACAGGGGATCACTGACAAATAAGTAGATTTTTTTCTGTCTTCTAGGGTACCTTTTCTTTTTGCTGTGCCTCTGTAAGACCAATTAACATTAATGAGAGTTATACATATATACTCAGCAGAGAACAGACCCTTACAGGAGGACCTCGTTAGCTCTTTCTGACTGTGGCTTTCATTCTGAGTTGCTAAATTTTATGGATTAGCAAGAATGCTAGAAAATATGGAAAAGCAATCCTGGATATTGCCATACCAAAGTGCTTACTTAATGAATTTTAATGAGTCAGGTTTGAGAATGAATTGGTAGGTCCGTGTATAACTAGACCTCTGGAAAAACTATACAAAGGCAATCTGATCAACCAGCTGCATAAATATCCCACTGCATGGTCCTGACCTCTCCCACTCAGACAGTGTAATTCCCTGAGAAACTCTGTTTCTAAGGGAAGAACACTAGGAATTCTCATAAACTTTGTTTTCCCAACCTGCCAAAGAAGAGGCGTTTGCAAAGGGAGTCACGCATAGGAGAACACCCAGAGGATCTCCTTGGGACAATAATGCTACAAGGATTGCTCATCTCCAGGGACAGGGCTGTGAGTCCGAACCATCCTCGAGCAAGCCAAGCTGTTATTTTTAAGGACAGTGAGTGTTTAAGAGAACTATGAGAAACCTGCAGCCCATGACATCATTTCTCTGGCCTAGGGATGCTTGATTTTTCCCACGTTATGGTGGGATAACGTTAGATGTATTTTCACGTGTGGTTTCCCAGTGGTATTTGAAGGGCCCTCAGCAAGAAAAGACTCTTCCCTGTTTCTTCTTCTCCCCGTGGGTTTGAGAGAAAGTAACTGCAAGAGGAGGCAGGTTCAGCAGTGAAGCTCTTTCTCATCCCTACGTTACCATACACACCTCACCCTGGGCCTGGGTTGTACCGGAACAGCTCTGCAGGTCAAACAGTGAAGCATCTGAATTCAACATGTATCCATGTGGATTAATCATCAGGATGATGGGAAAAACGAGCAGTCGAAAAGGAATGATGAAACTGTGATAAAACACAGGGAGGTTGGGGAATCACCCTCCTTTATAAACAAGCAACTTTTGAAAATCTTAAACGAATGTAAGATTTAAATAGAAAAATGTCCCTGGGCAGTAGCAATCGTTTCATCCAGCTGAATCCCACCACAAACTCTGCCTCCCGTTGCTGCTCACCAGCACGCAATGTGTTGCCTTCTGCCATGTGACACCTTCCTGCCACCCCTCGCAGAACCCCCACTTAGAGAAGGCAATTGCTGCGGTACCCGAGGCAGTAAACAACCCCCCTAAATTCAACCCATTACTTTTTTTAAAATGAAAGCAAGCTGGCATTTGTGAGGAGTTCTCAAAGGCCTGGAAAGTCTCAAGGACTATTTGGATACTCTCCTTCCTTCCCTACAGTCATCTTCAAAAGTATTTTGGTTCTTTTCTGCTCCTCAGTGGAATATTTTTTCATTCTTAAATTGATGATTTGTCCTTTAAGATGTTTCTGTGTGAGGATTTACGTGTCCTCCAATGAGGTACATAAAAAGCTGGATTCTGAAAGCCATGCAGCCTGGATTACACATCTCTGAATTGCCATGATTTTTCTCCTGACTGCTCACCCTGAGCGCCCACTTATCTCCACCCACATCTCTGCTCCACACCAGACAGGTCTCATGGAGCCAGCCTCACGCAGGACAAGACCTCATTCATTGCTTCCTCCAAACAGCACTCAGACTAAACGCTGGCTCTGGGGGAACTGCACTGATTTCACTAATTTGCTTGCTTTTTCAGTTACCTTAAATTGTGCCATGCCCTGGCTGGGGCTGACTTGTGTTTGCACCTGCAGTAGGCTGATTTAGCCTGGTAAAAGCTCTAATTGATATGTCAGCTGGTGTGAAGCCTAAGGGGAGGAAGGGGAGAGTTAGACCTCTGGGGGAAACTCTAAGCAGGGGGACAGGGAGATCCATGAGAAAACCCTGTGAAGAAAAGGTTGTCTCCTTTCTCCTCGGACTGTCTGTGGCCCATCAGTCCTCTCCCACGTCACTTCCCAAGTCAGTTGAGAGTGGTCCCATCTACCTCACCATTTACCAAGGACGGGACTGCAGCAGAAGCCATTCCAAGGAGGGAGAAGAGGCTCCCACAGCTGTCCCACAGGAGCCACCTGGCCATTTTGATACTCTCATCTCGGCTTTCAGCCCCTGTCACTTTGAAATTAGCTCTTGGGGTTGAATCTTCCTACTTTCAAAAAACCATGCAAATAAAAAGACAAGGTTTTCTTTTTCATTTTTATTGTTGTTTCCAGTCCAGCTCTTTAATGCTATTTTTAGAAGCCTGTGTTTTAATGCCGTGGCGTGAATTGCTGGGATTTCCCTTTGCTAATATAAAATAGACGATCTGCACTTTGGTATTAGCAGTCAGCCAGGAAATCCTTGCCTGCTGCCAAAAACAGGCCTTCTTTCATAAATCTATGTTTGTTTTAATTTCCTTTTGCAGCAATGACACGCCAGATCAGCTGTGTTGGTTTCTTGACATATTCTGTAGTGCCATATAACATGACAGGCCTAACTGGAAATGAGAGACCAGATCTGTCGTTATTTGATTCACTGATGATACACACAGCTGGGAAAAGCTGGTTTGCAAGAAATCAAGGAAGGGACTATTTCTCATCCCTATAAAGGAGTGGCAGAAGGCAGTCACTCTACAGGGAGCTTTAAATATGTGAAAACATAAAGGATGAATCCTGTATGTTTAATTGCCTTTAATACCACGACAGGATTATCTTTTACTGATCATACATTTATTACAAGTCAAGGAAGCTGTAATCAAGTAGGCTGAAATCAACTGAAGGATCTGGATCCACTTCCAGCTCTGCCACTGTCTGAGCAACCCACCTTTGTCTTGCTGTGAAACGGGAATCATTCTCTTGATCCGCTTTCTGTGCAGTCTGTGAAGGAAAAAGGCTCTGTATAAATAACCCATAATTATGCTTCTTTCTGGATCAGAGTTAATTTCCAAAACACTCATGTTCCTGTTGCTACTGTGGCTGGTCTCTTCCTCTCAGCCAGGAAGGTATTACGTGGTAAGGATTACGTGAAGCAATTTTTTAAGTTCTATTTTTACAAGTTCTGAAAGGCGATACCTAAATGCTAGTCATTGCCATCCTTAAAATAAACAAAATGGCAGCTCCAGGCACTTTGACATTCACGGTTAGCAGGGAGTGCACACAGCACGGGGAACGCCGAGCAGCAGCGTGCGTGGCATCGCTCCGTACAGCTCCCTTTCAGCTGGGGTAAGGTTCCCGGTGCATCCTACCGAAGCTCTGGCACTGCCTCACAAAAACACAGCTCGTGCCCGTGTGGTCCAGCAAGGGCTGTGACAGCCAGTTCCAGGAACAGGGGTCAAAAAGGGCTGCAGTTTATCTCCCCGGGGATGAACTCCCTTCTCGGGGGGACAAAGTTCAGCAGAGCTGTTCAGAGCAGCCCTCTGCTCTGCGCCGGGGGGGCAGAGCTCACCACTCACCCAGCAAGAGCTGGGATCTCTGGGGGCGTCTGTTAAAACACCAAATCAACCCAGGCCACTTGTGTACCGCTGTGGATGCACACAAAGCACGAGGCAGCCGCCTATGAACAGATTAAGATATTCGAGACCTAAATTCATCTCACGGGCAGGTCCCTGGAGGCTAATGAAGTCCCGGCAAGTAGGCTGGCACAAATGCCCGAGTCCTCCTCGCTGCTCTGTGCTGCCGCACGGTGAAGCACAGACCTGTGCAGGTGAATAAGCAGGTCAGAGGAAGCGGGAGCAGAAAGCCAGGCACAAACCAGCAGGAGCAGCAGGTATGGTACTGGGTTCGCTCCTCCGCGGTTTGGCCTGCAGCGATGCGCCGCGTCTGGCCCCGCACCTTTGAGCTGTGACCAGCGCCTCACGCAGGATCTCCCCGTGGTGTGGTGAGCCACAAGCCACGCTGGAGGGAAAGGTGAGCTCTGCCTCGCTCGCTTTGCTGTGCTTAAGCTGCCCGCTTCAGACACAGCAGGCGCCGTGGGGAGCAAGTGCTTTGAGCTGATGGAGGAAGATGATGGTTAGGGGCATGTTACACGCATTCTTGGATTGCTGAGTACTAGGCCTTATTTACTCGCCAGGCTGTATTTCCACCGGCAGGCTGGTATTAGGAGACAATGGGTGAGGCCCCATCTGGAGCACTGTGTCCACTTCTGGGCTCCCCAGTTCAAGATGGACAGGGAACTGCTGGAGAGGGTACAGCAGAGGGCTACAAACATGATGAGGGGCCTGAAGCATCTCCCTTATGAGGAAAGGCTAAGGGACTTGGGTCTTTGTAGTCTGGAGAAGGCTGAGGGGAGGGATCTGATCAATGCTTATAAATACTTAAAGGGTGGGTGTCAAGAAGACAGGGATGGTCTTTTTTCAGTGGTGCCCAGGGATAGGACAAGAGGAAATGGGCACAAACTTGAGCATGAGAAGTTCCACCTAAACATGAGGAGGAACTTCTTCACTTTGAGGGTGGCAGAGCACTGGAACAGGCTGCCAGGGAGGTGGTGGAGTCTCCTTCTCTGGAAACATTCAAAACCCACCTGGACAAGTTCCTGTGCAACCTGCTCTGGGTGGACCTGCTTTGGCAGGGGGGTTGGACTAGACAATCTCCACAGGTCTCTTCCAACCCCATGTGATTCTGTGATTCTGTGACAAGTCCTGTTGATGCTACTGCCATCCCTGCCAGCAAGAGATCCAAATCCCACCCCTGCATTTCTCTTTAATGTCACCTGGTTCCAGGCTTTCCTCTGCAGGCAATGCCAGGCTGCCCTGACCAGTAACTGCTGCTGTCACCCCATCCCCAGTGGCTTAGTCACTTCCAGCCACTGGTTCTGCTTCCTGCCCCGCTGCTGCCGAGGCCCCTTCCAATTGTGAAACCAACCGGTGGTTGACATCGTGCCCAGCACACAGTGAGCTTGCTCGCCCATCCTGCTGCCACGTGCAGGCCACCTGCCCGAGGCAAGCTCGCCTCCTTGTCCCTGCTAACGCCTGCAACACGCCTGGGCGAAGCAGCAATACGTGATAGCTCAGGGGTTGCACAAGAAAGAAGCAGAGTCACTTGCCCAGGACGTCTGAGGAACAGAAATTGAATGCAGACCTCCCACAGTCAAGGGCTGTGCTTCTACCTACCAGAAATCCTCTTCTTGTAATGTGGACGTGGTTGTTCCAAGAGAAGAGGTCCTTCTCCACGGAGAAAGCATCCCCTGTGCTGTTAAGGTTTGGGATTTATTTTATCCCAGCTCCCACCCTTCAGGAAGGGTGCATCTTACAGTAGCCAGGCATTGTTAGTGGAGGGTCCCCGCCTGTAAAACAGAAGGCAGCCAGAACTCAGCGTTAAAACAAAGCCTCCACCCTTCAGTGCCACCGATAACGCGACTGGTCTTTCCGCACACAGGAGGTTCATGAAGGAGCCATGACAGGGCAGCTCGGGGAAACCACCACCCTGGGGCAGTGGGTAAGCCCGAGCTGGGGCTGCATTCTTTTGGGGCAGCGACTGCTCTTATCGTAAGTTTTTAGAGCAACCGAGTACTGTGGACCTTAATCCTGATGGGGCCTCTAGGCGTGACAGCTATATAAATATTTAATGTGCCTTTAATCTCAGGGTGGGGAATGTGACTTGTATCCCCAATAGGAAGTGCTGATCCTCCGTTGGTGTGACTGTGTCATTGTTGTACTTAGAGGTACTATGCTGAGTATCTACTACAGTATCAACCGAGATACTGTAAAGTGTACTCAAAGGGATATTGCACAAAGAGCAAACAGCAGCACGGGAGCCCTTTTGTTCTGCGGAAACTGGTCCCAGCTCAGCAAGCAAAACACAGAGAACTCCCAAAGTCGCACTCTTTGAGTCTTTGAGTCCTTGAGTCCAATGATTCTAGGATCACTGGATCCTAGAATGGTGGGGTTCTGCTGTTTGGCATGGTGCCCTCCACCAGAGGAATGGTAAGAAGGAAGAGTGCAAGGATGGTGGGACACACTCCGTCCTGATGAGCTGATCCCAGCCCGCTGGGCCACCGGGCACCTCTAACCCTGCTGAGGGAAGTGGCCTTCACCCATTCGCCCACAGCTGGTTGGTTTGGCTGGAGAAGGCTTTCTGCACACCTTGCAGAACAGAACCACAGCCTTTTCTCTCACATTTGGAAAGAAAGGTCATCAGGTAAAGGTCAGGAAGCTTACATTTTTATGTACTTTTGTATTCTGTAGGGAAGAGAAACATTGACTGTGAAAGGAGCCTGTAAACTGTAGGATGCAGGATTTGTTCTTCTCGGTGGCTTTCCTGTGGCTAAGGACACGACTAATGCCCTGTGACAACCCGTGCTTGGAGACTGCTGCTCTTACCGGCGCAGCTGGGGACTCTGTCGCTTTTGACCATCACAACATGAAATGAAAACTCTTTTGCAATGAAATTGTTTGTACAATGAAATGGAGGATTGCTAAAGCACTTGCCACAACCACTGGGAATAAATTCACTTTTCCTTTATTCAGAGCATTGGGAATAAATGGTGAATTATGTATTGCAAATGTCCCCTGTGTGATATGATGTGGGTGTGTACAGTCCTGAATGAAATGGGAGTACCTTCGGTTTTAAGCCACGAGCTACTGCACTTTAAGATAAACCCAGAAAGTGTGGCAGCACCCTCTTAGTCACCCTGGTGGAACCCCAGCCTGACTTCCCAGTGAGGTTCAGTCTCACACACGTACCCATGAAATGTAGGCTGTTCCTTGCTGTTCTGGATCCCCTGGGGAGCAATTTCACTCCTGTGACACATTTGGGCAACCTTCCCGTCTGCCCTCGCTTGTACCTCAGTGGCTGCAGCCTCAGTGGGCTTTCAGCAAAGAGGAGGCCATGGCGACCTGCTCTCAGCCCACCGCTGGCCAGCCCCGGCTCAGGGCAGCCAGCCCCGTGCCTGCCGGGGAGCCTCCTTATTTCAGACCATAAAAAAGCTCTGGCAAGTTTTATTGCCACGGTGTGCCAATGTGGCTTGAAAACTGTGGCTGCAGTTCACCAGAGATGGGTGCAAAGCTACTGGTGAAATGCTATGTAAACAGGAAGAAAATATGCCTGTTCCCTTAGTGACTCCATAGTGACAGGGAAATGCTGTCCAATTTCACAATCATCCCTTTCCTCCTAGGGGTCAAGTTTTATTTGCTGGCTCTCCTGACGAGGCCTTCTGCTGTCAGGTGAGGAAGACAAGCTGGATTCAGCCCTCAGCAGCACTTTGCTCTGCACATCAGGACATGCCTCTGCCTCTGGACTGCTGACCTCCTGCTTCTCCCTACAGACAAGCTGCGAGGCAGCTAAAACGTACACCGCGGGCACCAAACTCTGGTAAACGGCTGGACGTTAACCTGTCATGAACCCTACCTAGGGGTGAAGCAGTGTAGAAATTGGACAGCAGAACTAAGGTCACTCCACGTACTGAACCTCTCCTGGAGCCCAGCAAAGGGCACGCTGCTGGCAAGAGGCTGCAGCCTAAGCCCCGCTGGCACTAGGTGTGTTCTTAGCAGGAACTATGAGCACATCTTTGCGTGTACCTCTGATAACATGCTGTAGTCTTCACTCGTGCTCCCAAACATCTCAACAGGCTGTGCCTTCTGCTGACGACTGTGCCAAAGTCCTCAACGGCTTTTTTCAGGACAAAGAAACCTAGAGCTTTCAAAGCAAGTATTCTGTCTAAAATCTCCCTTCCTTAAACCTTTTAGGATAATTGCAAGTAGCAAACAGATTATGTAAATCCCAGCTTGCTGACAGATAGTTCACAGGAATGAGAGCTAAATTAATGCAATGAATCGTGGTGCTGAGCAGGTCATCACGCTCTTCTTACGTGCTGCAGGAGACCTGAAGCAACCACCCTGTAACTTCTGCTTGATCTCTGTTCCAGGCTTCTCGTAAACCAGCTTGCACAATGATGGTGATGCCTGCCACAATTCATTTAACTACAAGAGCTCTCACGAGCTGCCAGCTTAGCCAGCAGCAGAGCAGCAATGAGCGATGTGATGCTGGTTACCTCAGGTGGCCACGGGCCACGACTGCTGGGCTCACCTCTGCTCAGTGCATTTGCTGACGGCAGTGCAGTTGGTCGTAGCAGGGCACGGGGGTGAGGGGGCAGAATCAAGTCAAACTCACTTGGCCATCATCTGCCCCAGTATCTACCTTTAGACCCCAGAAATAAGCATTTTTTTCCACTTCAGTAAATGTTACCTATATTTTGGGTAACAAAAATACAGGCCCCCGTCTTGGATGAGGTCCTGACCTTGCCCCATTTGAATTCAATGGGTTTAACTGATGAGTGTAAGAGAAAACAGGTTCTAAAGCAGAGCAAGAAAAATCTTACTCTATCTTATTGTCATCCAAGTTCCATACCCCAAGGTATAAGGATAAAGCTGTATTTTAACAACAAGGTTGTAGCAACAGCATGCAATCAGCAGACACATGGTGTTATCTCTTTGTGGGAGATAAATTTAAATTGTCAGGCCATGCCATGGAAATGCAACATTTGCATTTTCCTATCAGGATGTGCCAAGACGTTACACTGCAATCGCAAATCATGAGATAATAAAGTGAAGTGGAGGAAGGAGTAACCTAATCTACTGCAAAGTACGATATGCTGTTATTTAGTATTTTAAAAGTGTGCCTATAGCATCAGGAGATGGAGTGGAGCCCAAGAAAAGCTCCGGAACCGTGTCAACAGTAGATATCATAATACGATTTCAGGGCTTGCAAACTCACAATCTCCTCAGTAGTATTCCTTATTCCTATAGATAATCCCATTCCCTTCCTTGTAGGCCGTGAGACTGATGCATTGTTTTTGCCGGATCTCAGAATGATGTATACTTATTGATCTTGCCTCCTAGATTCAACTCAACCTCACCATCTTAGTGTGCTCTGTCCTCTAAGCAGCCAGGCTTCCTTCATTTGTTTTTTCTCTTTATCTTTTCCTGTTTCACAATGACTCCATAGTTCCTTCATCGTTGCCTGGTATTTCTTCCAGTAGCTCGCTAAGACTCTAAGTAACATCTGTCTTGTTTCATCCATTCTCACCCTCTTTCAACGGGGAGGGCTTTGTGTGCAGTTTCTATTTTGGCAGGATTTTCAGGGTTGGGTTTTTTTTTTTGTTTGGTTTTGTTTTTTGTTTGTTTGTTGTTTTTTTAAAGCCTACAGTATAAACATTTTCCTCCCTACAGATTGTGTGTTTGTATTAGGAAAAAGCAGATCACCCTGCTTGTGGCTGGGAGGAAGGGGAAAGATTTATAGGGTTTCTGAGTTCCCGTGGGAGTTTCCTAGCAGACCCCTGGGAAACTGCCGAGTCCTGCACAGATGAACCTCACCCTTCTGGTGAAAGTTCTGTTTTGTCCAAGGAGCCATCAGAAGTGCCACCATCCTCGTTGTCACAGTGCATTAGGTGATCTTTTAGATATGCTGAGCCCAAGCCCTTGAATGCCTTAAAGAACAAAACCTTGAACCCTTCTGCACTGATCTCCCAGGGGATTTGGCTTTTGCTTGGTCATTTCCTCCCCAAATCACGTCCTGCTAGCTGGCTGTCCATGCCCTCTTGTCCTTCGTGCCCATTCCTTAACCGCTCGACTGCTGAAGCTGCCCCTGTGCTCTGTATTCTTTTCTCACTTCAGACTCGTATCTGTGACGCTTTCCTGGCACCCTTCCCAAGTTCTCTTGCTGCCAACTCAGACTTAGAACAAGCTTCTTGTATTCCCTTTCAAATCCTTTTCTATCGTGGCAAATAAACCCCCTGTCCTCTACGCACACACTCCTGATACTATCCTTGACAGCTCTTCACTTCTGGCACTCAGCTGCTGCTTAATCATAAAGATTCCTTCTCTGATTCACCTCATGTGCTCTTGCAGCCAAAAGCTTGACTTTGACTTGGCAATGTCACAACAGGAGCACTGGGATCTCCTCCCTTATGATCCGATTCCTGCCTTGCGTGCCCCACTGTCATTAGCACTCTCCTGTTTCACTCTGCTATCTGGGCTGGAATCAAGGGACCTTCGGAGCCCAGCACCATCCCCTCACCTCTACCTTTCTGCACACACCGCCGGTACCCTTGCTCCTTTATGCTTTTCCTGATTTTATCAATTTCATCCTGCTTCGGGGAGCTTCTATCCTACTGCTGTCCCTTTGCACAGAACGACCCGCCTGACCTTGACTCCCTGGTAGCCCTCATGTTCAGATCCCTCCTCCAAACATCCTTCCACAAAGGCTGCTCTCCCACCCCCCTCTCATCCTTGTGACATTTGCAAAGGTGGGGAGGGGAGGGGGGGGGGGCAAGCAGATCAAACCAAACAGATCGGGCAAAGCAACATAGCTTGAAAACAGGAACTAACACGACGTGCATGCAGCACCAGAAATAACCTCGCTGCCGTACGCCGTGCAAGCCCTGTCCTTCCCTCGAGCCCTCCCCCTGCTTGTCTCCTGCCATCTCTCC
>JAHREE010000176.1:2158442-2238155 GCA_033628505.1 Tringa tobata | reverse complement strand
TCCACCACTACCCTGGGCAGTCTGTCCAATGTTTGATAAAACTTTCTGTGAAGAAACTGTTACCAATATCCATCCTTAACTTCCCTTGGCATAAGGTGAGGCTGTTCCCTCTTGTCCTATTGCCTGTTACTTGGGAGAAGAGACTGACACCACCACCCCCTGCTACACCTTCCTTTCAGGTAGTTGTAGAGACTGATAAGATCTCCCCTCAGCCTCCTTGTCTTCAGGCTGAACGACCCCAGTTCCCTCAGCCGCTCTCCATAAGGCTTGTGCTCTAAACAGGCCTCGGCTTTGACAAGCAATAGCCCAGGCAACAGGCTTGGTTTGGGCCGACAGCTCCAGTCAGAGTCGGAGCCTCCAAAGGCCCTACAGTGCATCGGGTCGTTATTTATGGCGCTTTTGCCGTTTCCCTCCCCCTGCGGAGCCACCTCCAGCTCGGCAATGCAGCCCCTCCCTTTCCTGGTTATAAATTTCAGCCCGGACCGGGCCTGGAGGCTCTGAAGCACCGCAGGCCCACCGCGGGCTCCGCCGCCTTTGAGCCGGCCCAGGCCGAGAGCGGCCGCGTGCCCCCGGCCACGTGACGCGCAGGCGCAGGGCCGTGCGCCGTTGCCGTGGTTACGGAGGAAGCCGCGGTAGGAAAATGGCCGCCCCGGCTGCATTCCCTCACGCCGCTTCCCTCCGGCTGCCCCGGCCCAGCGGCTTCCTCTCCCCCTCTTACCCTCGCTCCTCCACGGCGTGCGCTCGGCCCCGCTTCTCGGTCCCCGAGCAGGCGGTGCGGGCGGCGTGTAGCGTGTGTGTGCTTTCATTTCCACGCGTGGGCCTGAGGAATAGTGCGGGCCCGTTACTGACTGACGGCAGGTTCTGACGCTCCCTGTGACTTCTGGCAGCTTCCCTGACCCCACCGCGGAGTTTCGGGAGGCCATGGAGCGGCACATCCCCATTCATGCGCTGCCCGAGGAGATTCGGAAGGTAGGGAACAGTGAAAGTACAAAAACCCAAGCCATTTGGAGATCAGATGTGACAGTAATTTAGGGATGTTTCACTGGCCTTTGAACACTGGTACTTTATCTGGTACATTTTGGTCCTGGTTTTAGATTGGGTGTGTTCTAGGTTTTGTCATTATATATGAAGTGTAATTACACGCTAGTGCTATAGGAACACTGTAGGGGAACATACTCATTCTGTAATGGTGTTGTCACTGTCAGGTGAGTTTCAAATTTTACCCTGTACCCCTTGTTTTGTTGCCATAAGTTTGGAATGACTGCAGAACATAACATGTAATTTTTCCAAAGGAGTGCCAATACAAATTGGAACAGAACATTCCCCTTCATCTTTTCTTGTATCTTCTCTTTCTGTGTGAGGCCGTTCTACTGTTTGGGAGACAGATTATTACCAATGTAACAATGCTGCTATTTATATGAGTTAATTTATGAGGAGGCTTTTTATATGCGGTGATACACACAAGTGGAACACGAGTCACTTTTTGTAACCCTATGAAGTTTTTACTTTGGCAACAAAACAGCCTGCTGTCCTCAGTTTTTTGGTATGTGTCTAATAATCAACAAGTAATTTAGAAGTTTTATGTACTCAGGCTAGCACAGCCTGGAGCAATTCTCCCTGGGATAGTCCAGGAAACTGTTGAGACAATTTCTGAGCCCTCAATGACGATTTCTGAGAATTCCAGGATGGGTAAGAGAGCCAAAGGAAAGGAAAAGGAGTACTTGCCCTTAAAGAAAAGGAGGGTAAGAACCTGGGAAACTTACAGACTCATTAACTGCTGTTTTGGTAACAGGAAAGATACCAGATATGTTTGTTTATTTAGAAATTTGTTTGCAAGCATCAACAGGATAAGGTGGTGAGCTAGCATCAGTACAAGTTTCTCAGAAAAACAGTTGTGTCAGTTTATTGGATGAAGTACATCAGGGAATTGTTCTGCATCTAGGACTGCTCAATATTGCCATAAGTGACTTAAAGCTGTAGTTAGGTGGCACTTCAGCTGCCTGTCTTTCGTTTGGATCAGTTCCTGATCTAGTTCCTGATCTGCGTGCTACACATGTGCTAGCACAAGGAGGAAACGCGTGTGAGTACAGGCACACACTGGGAATAGAATGGGGGTGACATTATTTCTTTCAGTAGGAGTGTTGGTGTTTGCTGTTTTTCAATGAGCAAGGATATTAGATTACAATAAGGAGTAACTGATGCCAGTCTGGGAAGAGTTATGAGCACTCTGTAAACAGCATTAAACTTCATATTTTTAGTAAAAATAAGGCATGTTTAAAAAGAGTAAGTCCAGTGCATCAATACAAAATACATAGTAGCTGGTGAAGCTTCCTTGTTACTTGCCAGACCTAACACTGAGGACTATAATCAGGTCATAGCAGCACGTAAACAAAGTGATGTTACAAAGAATGCAAGTATTAAATGTATTAGTATAGGAATTGCACATAAAACTTGTCCTGTTGTTATTCCTCTGCTCAAGGCTGTTGAGGTATCAGCTCTGAGCTGCAGGTTCTTAAAAAAATAACACAACTGACGGAATGAGCAAAAATAAAGAGCTTACAAATTCTGTTGTTCTGAGAAGGGGTAATAGAACTGGGTTTACTTATTCTGGAAAATATGTGAGGGCACAATAACACTATTTGCATGTATAGGAAGATGGTGGTTGTCCTTCATCTCCAGCTGCAAATTAATCTTATCCTCACCTTTCTGGACTTGCTTTGGTGCAATGTTATGGAACTCTAGGTGTGGGGGTACTTGAGCACTTGAGCGGCTCACCCAGGGGAGTTATGGAATTCGTCCAGTGATATTGTGGGGGACAAGTAAGGCAAACTTTTGCTTTGAAGTGAAGGACTGGTCAGGCAGTTTCTTCAGATCTCTTTCACTTCTGTGGTACACATTTAACAAAAAGGTCTGTGTGCAGAAGGCACAGTATTTCTAGATATGTACATGAATAGGCGTATGTTCCTGTCCCACCCTACCCTGTCACCTCTGTGAAATATGTGAGCTCTAAGGCAATGACAGCCCAAGGTTTTGGGATCAGTTAAGAGTCGGGGTTTTACATATCCTTTGCTGCTGCTCATATTTTCACTCAGCTGGCTTGCATTGTAGTTGCAGTATAGTTACAAGACACAGAGCTTGATTACAAGTCATGCTCACAATTTCCTGTCCTTGTATTTTCTACCTTTTATGTACACATGTTCGTATTCCCTTCACATTCCCTGCTTCTTGGATTTTATAGCATGCCTTTTGGAGTCTTCTTTTAGATTGCTCCTAACATAAGCACAACTTGAGCCAGCTGTAGATTGCTCTGCCAAACTGAGCACATGCTCCCAACATGCAGCTTGCAGGCCAAGGGAACACGTGTATCTGGAGGGAGTGTGTTAAGCATTGTGATTTCAGCTGCAGAATGAAGAATATTCACTGCTAGGTGCTGTTTTGAGTTGGCTTGCTGGAGGATGGGTTGTAGTGCTGACAAAATATCTAGCAGCTGTCTCAGAAGAAAGGATGCAGACCAGAGCTATCATCATTCCTCTTCTCCGTGCTCCTAGCAGATGGAGCTTCACAAGCTGTTTATCAATACTTGGAGCAGTGACATTGCTGCCTCCAAAATTGCACTCTTCTAGAGGATGGTACAGAAATGGAAAGGAGCATCTTGTATCAACCTGGAACAGCCTATTCTGCAGCCAGTTCTACTGCCAAAGTTTGCAGAGAGTAAGACCTGTTACAGTAAAGCCGTGTCTGTTGCTAGTGGTAGACAAATCTCGTGAACTTCTGAAAGTTCAGTTTGTTTCAGCATTGTTGTCTGTTCAATGTAAGTAGATCTTGCCCTGAAGATCTTACTGAAGTGGGAAACAAAAAAGCAGTAAAATGACCCTGAGTCATCAAAGTACCAAATGCTAAGTTTTATTTAATTTTATATTTTATTTGGCAAATGAATAACCTTTTCTTAACATAAATCATAAAATAGATTGAGCAGCAGATGCCTTTACAGATTAGTAGTTCTCTCATCCTAGGAGCTTAAGAAACCATCAGGGCAGGAACTTTGAAGCTGTGTTGTACATCAGTACAGAACGTTCCATGGTATCTGACTACCCACAAAACATCATGTACGTTACAAGTAGCAAATGGATACTTATTAGATTTGTCATGTGTGCTATAGATTTGGCACATTATGTTATCTTTATGAGCACATTATGTTATCTTTAGTTTTTCTTGTGTCTTTGAAGCTAGGTTTGTGTTTTGTTGTTTTGTTTTTTTTTAATAGGTTCTTACATAGTTGCAGTTAGCTAAAGAATCTGTTCCTTCAACCAAGATTAGCGTTGCAGAAGTGAGCGACATAGCTATGGGTTCAGTACTTGTGATATTGATATCAATACAGGTTCAGAAGCAGCAACATTTCTATTAGTGCCTTCCAGATGAACATGGTAATATTTATATGCAGAATGGCGACAGGTCTTCTCAGAGTCATGCTGTCAGGTACCTTAGGAATGATTCCTAAGATGATGTTCCTGAGTTGCCCTTGTGCCCACTGAGACTTTCAGTATTCGGCTATATAATTTTTAACTTTTAGATTTTGTTGGGATGACAAGCTCTGTCTGTGTGAATATTCTGAATAGCTGTTTAATGTGCTTTGGAAATGTTAGAAAAAATCTGCTTATTTTTGGTATGAGCCCACAGGTTACAGTAAAGAGGTAGAAAGCTCTCAACAGTGATCTGGTTAGCCATGGACCCATAATTGATTTGGGAAACCCAGCTCCCAGATAGTAAAGGCAACCTGCTTTGTTACTGCTGTGTACTGTGGTATCAGAGCATTTGTGAAAGCAGGTCTTCTGAACTTGGATAATGATCTTCCATTCCTAATGTGAGAATTCTGGAGTCGCTGGTGGTGACCTACGGCAGCAAAGCATTTTTATCTCTTGCTATGCGCCTAAGACTAGGGCTGTATGCACTGTATTAAAGCTTTTCTACCCTTCCCACAACCAGCATGCAAGTATGTTGTTAGGAACTGGAGGGATTGCAGTCTCTCTTGCATCAGAAGCAGTTGGGTTGTAGCTAGGAGGGGCATTCCAACAATTGCAACTACAGATGCAAGAAGTCAGGATTCTCAGGCAAAGATATGGTTAGCAATGGGCTAAATTATCTTTTGTCTGTGCAGGCATCGCTTTGTCGCAACGTTCAGAAGAACTCTCTGCTCCACATTGCACTGGAGTGTGCCACAACACGTCCTGACAGAGCTCAGGAGCACTAGGATGGTCTGCGTGGTTTCTTGGACACGTGTTAGGTATTTGCAGGGCTTGTGTGAGGGTGTGCAGTTACTAGCAGTGCAACGACGTCTTTTATGATTCATTAGTCTGCTTTACTCACAGGCAGGAAAAAATTAAAGCTACCTGAAATCTGAGTATTATTTCCTGTCGTGACAAACTGATTATTCCAGGGCATGTTTTGAATGAAACTTTTGAGAGCAGGACATTCTTTTTTTACTACATGCCTATTTCTACACTATTCATATGTATTCAGAGCAAGTATTGTGATTTTTATTTTGCAACAGCTATTTTATGGAAGTTGAGCAAATAATTATGTATGCAGCATGGCTTACCATTACAATCTGCATTACTTTCTGGGTAGATGCTAATTGAAAATGACTCACAATAAACTTTCTTTTTTAAAGAAGTGAAGTTTCTACTGAGACTCTTAAAAATCATTGTTTGAATAATAAGAAAGATCAATTTCAATCAAATAACTCTTCAGTTTTACATATACAGCAGAAGACTCCGCTTTCTTCCTAGAAAATCAATTGTGTAGTTTGAGTAATGATTTCTTTTTGCGTAGCAGAGATTAGCTAGTTTGTCAGGAGAGGGACAAACAGAAATTAAAGTAGTACAGCGGAGGAGGAGTAAAACAAAAAGAAAGTAGATAAGGTAGAATAAGGTCGAGATAGAATAAAGCAGAAATAGTTTAGGAGCATCCAGGTGCAGCTTAATGACTTTAAAAATTATTTTCTTGAGTTTTCTATGTTGTTCTACTACAAATGTAGTTTGGACAAATACAGTTGTTTAGGCTTTTTTTTGTTATTTGGCCAGTCCTTGCTAAAGCTGTCTCAGCCCTGACAGGAAAGTGGGGAGGGAGCAAGAGCTGTTATTACTGCATTATGTGCCTGAGGAGCAGCGGGTGATGCAGGTGGATGGTGAGTGCTGCAGTTCCCTTAGGCTCTCCCTCCCCTGCACTGTAAAATTAATGTACAAGGAGTACATCTGTGCTCATGGCTCTATGTTTTTATTTCAGCAATGCACAGAAGCATTTTCATAGCTTTTTAAAAGGGTCTCATTAATTGAGGACTTGGGTTCTGGCTTTTAAGAGTCATGGGTATTTATTAGCTGCTTGTAACAGACTATTTCTAGCATAAGTGATCCATATGCTGGATGTTGTAATATCAAGGCACTGCTAAGTGAGAAAGTTGACTATTTTACTTTTAACAGGAATGTAGCTCTCTCTCGTAGTAATTTTTGTGGGTGGAATCTGAAATATCAGAGGAGAAGAATAGCAGTGCACAAGCTGGTGCTCCCTGTAGTTACTTGATCAAGTGGAAGTGATATAAATTCCTGTCTTGTCATTCAAAAGGCTAAAAATGGTCCAGATCACCAAAGTCTTTCCTCCCCCCACCTTTTTTTTGTCTTTGTAACGTATTCTTCACAGATGATTATGGTACTGAGTCAGACAAATGTAATTTGAGTGACTATCCATCTTGGCTCTGTTCTCCACTTGCCCTTGGTAGCTAAAGAAATCTGTGCAACCATGGAATAATATTAGTTTCCAAAACCGAACGCAGCTCTGGGTTGAAACTACTCCCACAGATGCTGTAGTGGAACAGCTGCTGGAATATAACAGCTAGCAATGCTGCCTTGTGATACAGTTTGTTCTGGACACAGCTCTTGTCCTTTCTTTATAGCATCTGGTGTAATGTGTATCGGAGCTGTAGCTCAAAATCTTATGGATCAAATATCTTTGTAGTTCAAGTACTTTGTCCTCAGTGGGTTTGTTTCTCTTTTTATGTTATGGTGCGCACAGTACTGTCACGCTAACTTACATAGCAGGGTTTTTTTAGTATTCCCCCTGTTACCTTTTCAAGTCCTATTTCAAGTCCTTTAGTTTCCTTCTCCAGGCTGACCGAAACTGCAATACTAAAATTACCTTCTGTTTGTTTTTTTTTATTCCTAATTGATTTTTTCTATTCACTGATTGTTCTCACTGCTAAGTACATGCACAGTCTCTTTTCTGATAGTTTCAGTTTCTATTCCTTCCAAACTCTGATTTACCCCTGATTTGTATTTGGGAAGATGACGAGTCTTTTGATCAAATGTAAATAGTGAAATAGGGAACCCGAAAACATAAATCATTGTGTGTGTAATGCACATTCTTAGTGGTTACTCAGCAATAATACTATTCCAGAAAAGGCAGCTTTGTAAGCATAAGAACTAATGAAATTTGTTTCCTAGAGACTTTTCTATAATGGTTGACCAACTTTGGTGTCTAAGATACAAGGTCTAATGGAATCTTTTTTTCCTGGAGAAACCATTTATAAAGCTCTCTCCTATATGGATTATCTGATATCTGATAAGGTCTGTGATAACACTCCAGAGTTTTCTTCAACAGGGAACTTATGAAATCTTTATTGCCTACATGGTTTCTAAAACTTTTGGACACTTAAATATTTCTGCCCTCGGTGTCATAATTGGTTATAAATGACCAAGCTTTCTGGTTCACAAATTATTGAAAGATGACAATAGATAAATACACACATAGATGAAGTAATTTTATTTCTCTTGGAAACAGTGCGAAATCCAAAAACATTTTTTTGTAACTAGTCTTCAAAGCTATTAAATCCTTTCTGGCTCTGTACTTTAGATTGGTGTAGCCCTAAGATAACTATGTCATTATTTTGGCTGAATGAAATCAGCATCTACAGCTTCATGGTATTTCTCTGTACCTATCTGTAGAAGCTTCAGTAGATTCTGAAAAATGTCCAACCAGCTCAGGAATTTCAGGAGATATTTAAAGTATCAGTGAGGAGAACTTGGGTTGTGATGGTGACAATGTAAGAGAGCAGGGAGGAAAGGAAAAAAAAAAAAAGTCTTGCTTGTGATTTGACCACTTATGGGCATGAGAGAGGAATCTTGGATTTAGGATGAGAATTTGGATTAGTTACGCCCCTCGCTTTGCCCAGTTTAGGCCTTGCTCTTTGGAGCTATTAACTTTCAACTGTGTCCTGTTAATTTTCTAGGTGTATTGGGCATACATGTGCTGGATTTGTATTCGTTAGCTTGCTTATTGGTGTTAAGCTACTGCAGCACAGAATTTAGTTTGGGCTAGCTTGCCTGTTGAACATCACTCAACCCACGCCAAATCCATTATTGGTATTAAGAAACTGCTACTTACACTACAGATAGGTATTTTAAAACTAGTTGTCCTGGTTTGAGGTTTCAGTGGCCAGTCCAGCCCAAACCTCAACCCTAGTTTGTGTCTATATACAGTATATTGCAGTGGTTGCAGGATAATTGTGCATGTACAGAAGCAAGGCTCCAATTAAAAGACACAGCTTTCTTTCCTTACTGCAGTAATATAAAGCCATTGGGCTTTCCTGTGAGTTTTTGGCTATGTAGGAAATACTTTAAAAATCCAACCTGACCTGAAATCCTTGCAAGTTTTCACTTCACCTGAGGAATGAATATGAAGAAGAAAGGGGTCCATTTCCCACAAAGTCCAGGTGGATAATATTTATTGTTTAATGACTTAATTTATTTTTAAGTTTAGTAACACAATTGAATTTGAAAACTAAAAAGTTTTAGTACTGACATAAAACATTTTCATTTCAGGACTCCAGTTGTTTTGTTTTGTTTTTAATCTTAGTACCCAGTGAAATCTCTCTAACTGTTTATTTGAAAGACAGCAGTGGTGGTGCAGCAAGAGAGCACGATGTTCTTTTGGGGATAAGAGCCCCCCTCCTGTGCTCCTTATAACAGCTCATTTTGTCCTTTTTCAATGTAGTAATTTTAGTGCTTTGGAACTTTATGGTAGTTATCCTGAATAACAGTTTCATATTTCCAAGCACAGTTTGAAGCTGCCAGGAAAAATAAACTTGCATTTTCAGCTCATTCAGAGCAACTGTAACTAGGGGTATTTCAAAGTGGGGGAAAACTAAGAAATCGGAAAATAAAGGCTGGCCTGGTAATTCCAGGGCATCCTGAAATATCATTTTTATGAAGCTATATTTAAAGTGCTAAAGATACTTGAATCATGGGATAATGAGTCTGTAGTTTATAATTTTTGAAAGCTGTTTTCTTTCATCTAAGTATGATTTCTTTCAATTTATCCCAATGTCTCAAAATGTCTTTTTTTTTCCCTTTTTCTGTAATGCAGGGGATTCTTATATTCTTTGACTTAAACTGTTTGCAGTTTTCCAGCTTTCTGATTTTCATCAGTCATTGTGTTAAAACCTTTGTAACAGTTGATAATTGCAGGAAAGTTTAAAGCATGTTTTAAGCTCTCAGTACATAAACATGCGACTGCTCTTCCAGCTGCTGCCCCTTCTCCATCTTTTATGTCTCCAAACTTACTGATACCTTTTTATATTGGTTGCTTTGGGGTTGTCTTTTTAGCTGTATTTTGAGTGTCCTCTGATCTAGCCTGAATTCTAACCATCTCCTTTCAAATGCATTTATGCTGTGACCCAAGAACAGGGTCAGCCCTGTCATGTTGAGGGGTCTGGGATCTGCACTGATACTCAGATGCTTACACGTCCCCTACTGAAGTGCCAGACCTGCTTGGGTTGGTCTGGCTGGTTTATTTACTCAATATCATTGCTTGTGAGGGTTCAGTTCTGCATCACCTGTAAACTGTCTGATCATTTTTTTTCTGGAAGTGAAAATTATTAAAATACACAGAAATAACTGATATACTGAGTAATAAGTATGTGTCAAAGTCAGAGCACATCTGTCTGTCCATATTTATGAAGCCTTGCTTACTGCAAAGCTTAATAATCGATCATTTAGAAAAGTATGTTTCTCAATTTAAGAAATTGTCTTTCAATTAGATGTGTATTACGTACTCCGTTTTTTTTAAATCAGTGATGAATACTTCGTACCTAGTAAATGGGCTACATTTTCCACAACACTCGAGTGCCATGGACACTACATCATAATAATTAGTCCCTTACTCATTTCAATTACTTTTGTAAAGATTGCTGGATTACATCATTCTATCTGCTTTCCACTTCTCATCTTGCCTACTTCAGTTGGATATGAGTTATCAAAAAACCACAGTAAATAACATTTTCCTGGCTCAGGTGATCACAAATTCATTAAGGAAATAACTTTGTAAAACACAGCATTTTATTTTAAATTAATACATCAAATGTAATTTGGAGGTACTTCAGTTTAGAATTCCCGTGGGAGTTCCCACATCGTAAATTGCATAGTTGGTGTATCTTGTGAAGTTTCCTGTAAAGGAAAGTACTGCTGTAGCTTGATTTCATTTTGCTAATGTAGAATTTTGTCTTTATTATTTGTTAAGGCAATAACATTATCAGATCATAAATGCTCCAGAGCAGTAAATGGCTTAAACTGTCCAGATTTATTAGTTTTATTTAGTGTCATTCAGATTTTTTTGTTCACTTTGTTTCTTACAATTTTATGTTTTTCTAGATGCCCCGGGATGAGACAGTGTGTAAATACTGTGGAGTCAGCTATTTGATACTTCATGAATTTAAGGTGATGGAAGAAAAAGTAAAAGCAATGGAGAAGGAGATTAAATTTTATGAAGGAAGTATAGAACGGGAAAAAGGACTTCAAGCAGAATTGCAGTCTCTTTACCAAGACCTTGAACACTATCGAGCTGACAGTGAATCAAAAACAGAAAGGTCAGAGCGTATTATCTAGTCTGATGTTATTCTCATGTATGTGTATTAGCTAATTTCATTCCAAAGAAGTTTAAAATACAAATAAGATTTGTCTTTCATCAGATGTAACACATATACAGTAACAATTTAAATTATCTTTCATAGTATTCTCTGGAATCAAGTTTTAAATTCCTTAATAGTTTAGAAAGAGCCAATGTATTTAAAGTGAAAGAAAGGCCAGAAGGCATGTCCGAGGTATTTCCCCTGCACACACTCCCAAAGGGAAATGATCAAATATTTTGTCTTATAGTTTTGGAATAAAATTGTAATATTTTAAATGAAGTTCCACAATAGTGGGAGTTTCACAGTTCTGAGATTTGTATGTATTGTCTCATAGTAATGTGGGAAAGAATTACCAGCGTTCTTACCCTGAGAAGCTTGCAGTTTACTCCCTGAAGGGATGATACAGAATACTAAAGCAATTATGAAAATCTTGGGTACTGTCTGTGGCGTTGTTCCTGTTTGTATGTGAAGATCCCAATTAAAGGAGGAGTTTTGTACTCTTAAGAGCTCCAGTAGTTAACAACAGATCTCAGAGCCACATTTATATTTTTAGGGCACAATGATTAGAACCTTTAAGTGTGTTCTCTTTCAGCTCATGCTTACAGGCTTTTGTTGTGTTCTGCTTCTTTATCACATCATGATAACTTTAAACTCAGAACAGCAAGTCATTCTTCAAACATGCAGTCCAGGCAGCAGCACTGGCTGCAGAACCCGGTGTCCGCCTGTGTCAGGGTTTGTGCCACCATAATTAGAGTGCCATCAAGTTAGCAACCACGAGCTTCAAGCTAGCTTGTTAGCTTTGATTTGTCCATCCTCAGTGGTTACTTACAATGCATAAAGAGCTTGGACAGAGAGGGAAATTTTTGTAGTCAATATGAACATTTTGTGATATAATTAGCATTATGGGTGGGGTTTTTAGTCTTATTTTTGATTTCTGGACTGATATTTCTGGTTCCTAACTAACCTTCTGTTGCTTTTACCCTGTTTTACACCACCATGACAATATAAAAAAATTCATAATAACAAATTGTATCTTTTCTGTACTGTTCTGTGAAAGAAATAACACATGAAAGAAAAAAACCCACCACGTTTTGGCCTCCTCCAGACATGAAGCTCTGCCCTTCCTTTTTCCTTTTGTCTTCTACTCTTCATAGTCAAATTTAACATGAATACTATGTGCTGGTTTTCTGCATCCTAACTTTCTGTCCTCATATTTTGGAATCTTTTATTATATTCCACTGATTGTGTACAGTAGGACTATAAACATTGATATTTCTAGTTGGCTAATAAAAGATACTTTATAAAAATGCAGTTGCTAAAGTTGACTACTGATAAAATGATGTAGTACAAGCAAGTGCATCAGAAACTGCTTGGCAATGTCTTGCTCATCTGAATCAAACCTTTTGCTAGAAGCTTTTTCTAAGAATGAGATTATAATTTTAATTATCACCTCAGTCATTTTGATTTTGAAGACTTCCAATAGGGGTTTTTATTCCGTGACTGACTGCTACCTGGTATCAAGTGATTGAGAACTCATACCGTGGGGCATTTTGAGTATTAAGGTGCTTTCAAGAGATTGGTCTGTAGTGCTTTGGAAACACTAACAAAGAAGCAATGACAGTTTGTCTATAGGTAAAGCATTCAAATCCTTTTTTTATCCCTTTTTTTTGGTGGTGGTGGGGGGAGGCAGGGAAGGGGGATCTCTCACTGGTAAGAATGTAACCTTACTATTACTGGATTTAGTTAGGCTTGTGTTTGGTAATAGTACTAATAAAAGATTCATTTTAAAACACAGACTTATGCAAAGTTGAACAAAATGCCTATAACTTGTATATCACTCTATTCTTATTGTTTCCTGCAAAATTTTTTTTCATTTGAACTGACCACCTTCCACCCGCTCCCCCACCCCCCCAATATTCAATGCTTTTTTTTGGTTTAACATCATATTTTTGAAGAGTATATTTGCTCCTTGTTCCTTTAATGACTGTGGGTGGCAGTTATGGTGGCCGTATTCAGTGTGTTAACAAATGCAGTGACAGCACATTCTTTTTGCTGAGGATCATTTGCCAGAGGTAAACTTAAAATTTTCATTTAGCTGACTTTTTGTTGTAAAGCTGGAACGGTTAATAAAAAATTTCATCTCTGCATTTTTTTTCCCTTAAGGCTCAACTTGATTTAAAACCTGCTGAAATCAAGTGGAATACTTTCAGTGGGCTTTCATTCAGGCCATAAATCAGATATTATGCCTTGTTAAGTAACTTGTCTAAATATTCCTTATCTTCTCTTTATTATCTTGGGCTTCTCTTGTTACCTTGTGCTGTTGGCATAAACTAAATATTCAATATACTATCTTCTGTTTCTTGCAAGGTTGACAAATCATTCCTCCAAGCTGCAAATGTTTATCAGAAGCCAAATATGCACTTTTTTTTTCTTCTTTTTTAAAATCTCTGGTAGACCAAGAGATTTAATCTTGTTTGTTGCAGACTGTTTCATTTTTATATTCCTTTTAGGTTAAAGTATTACTATTGTTTGTGTCTGTGGTTAACCTTGAAAGCCACCTGGGAACCTGAGCTTTTGCAGAAATTAGTTATCTACCCTTTGGGATTTTGTCGGAAGAAGGGGAACTAACCATCACACAGTTAACTATACTGATTCAATTTAGCTATTCAAGTCTTATTCTTATTCCATGTTAAAGTTGCTTTAATTCCAGAATACTTGCATGCGAGCTATTCCTGAAGGCCTGTGGCCAGCCTGAAGTAGTAATGCTGGTCAATACACGTGCCTGCTTGAGGTCCTGCCTTGTGCTCTGCGCTACTGGCTCATCTTCTACGAGATACTGGCTGTTGTCTGCAAGAGCTATGATTTGTGCTTGGTTAAGGTGAAATGCTGGTGTGTCGTTTGACTAACCGTTTTTGGTCTGTTATCTATTTAAACATATTAGTAACTTGCACTTTCATTGGGGGTTTATTTCTCTAATTTGTTGGAGTTACAAGTATGATTGTATTTAGCCATGTCTCTGTGTGGGACTCTCCAGATTCCTGGAGTCCCTAGAGCTGAGTTTAACAGGTTTTCTCTGGTAGTGGCTTTTGACATTTATAACCCTGCGTGAGGTGTACACTGTATTTTTGGTCTGAATTTTGATATTTCTCACAACATCCAATAGAGAAATGTAAAATAGATTTAAATACTAAAAATGCTTTTTACAGGTATAGCAGTGCTGAATATCATGACCGTGGCAAGAAGCAAAAATGTTTTATGTTTAGACATGTGAAGAGGTGTACAGATATCTCTTAGGGAGCCCTATGTCAAAGATCACTTGTCAATAGACTCCTGAAAACTTTTTTACAAATCTAGCAGGAGGAGTTGTTGGTTACTACCATGAGAATTATGCTCCTGAATCATGCATGTAGATGTTGAAAATTTTATCCATGAATAATGACATCTTAAAGATCATGTAAGCCTCACATTTTAACTTGTGGAAACGTTTTCCATAGTTGTTGTTTTTTGTGTGTGTTTTCTTGAGTTCGTTAGTTCTTACCCCAATGGCAAAACTTAATACCATGGAAAATGTTTTGTCTAAAAAGACTTTGCCTAAAATAAATCTTCCTTTTTGCAACATCATTGCTTAGGAAAGCAACAGGAACTACCTGGCTTGGTAAAGTCTAAACTTGTAATAAAACATTGAAGTGACTGGGCAGTGACAACAGCACATGGCTCTACCCTTAGCTACCAACCTACACAGCAGTTTGGTTGGAATGACATGTGGTTTCTTCTCCTCAGAGACTGCAAATACTGGGAATGGAGAGAGGTACATGCTTTAAGAACTCTGTCACCATGTTAAAAATAGGCTTTGAAGGGAAAGAACACAAGGCAAAAAGGTCACTTTAATAGGTTTTGTTTTTTTTTTTTTTTTTTTACTATGTCTGTTTCTGTTGAATATTTAGTGAGAAAGTGGAGTTGAGTTGGTGTAAAAAATTGCTGAGAGCCAAATCTGGATGAAATAGACAAAGAGGTAAAGAACTAACCTTTCCTTTTCTGAAGGGGCTTTAGGGCATCCAGTTGGTTATTCTTATTATATGCCATCATATGTGGTTAACTTGGGAGACTGCACATCTTTTGACTGCTTTAAGAAGCCTGACTAATGAACAAAACATTATAACCACTGCAGCACTGTAATGTATTTTCAGAATTATATTGGTGTATCATCTAATACATAAGAAGAAAACAGTTCATGAAGTAGTGAGTATTCATGATGCTACAGGTGTTCTGTGTGAGTCTCAGGTGTGTGCTCCTTCAGTGGCTGCTTGGAAGACACAAGTAAAAAGAACAAGTGCCAAGAGGTATCAGCTGGGCATGGGATTCAGTGTGTCCCCGGGTCCTCATCATTTCCCAGAAAAAGGAAATAATCAAATTTTTTCCATCGAATATAAGTACTGGATTGAAATACTAAGTAAGAATATACTAAGTGCTGGATTTTTTTCTGGGTCTTTGTGCATTTAATTCTACTTCTAGGTAGCTCAAGCTGCAGTGTTCAGAAAGGCACAAGAGCTGATTTGTACTTGAAAGTGCTGTGTGTGAGTTTTTTGAAGAGAGGATTTGAAGTTTACTAAGAAATAGTAACTACTTCAACTTTTTTGTTGAATCCATTTTGTAAATAACATAACAGTATGTACTTCTCTAACTAGCTACATGATAATTTTAGGATGTACCATGAAAAAGCAGAATTTTGGATAATGCCAAAGTGGTTTAATGTGTTCTTTTTAATAGCTGCAAAGTGATCTGTATGTTTTGCCCTGATGGTGTTGTCACAATGACTCAGGTATGGCTCAGACTTGTGCAGAGGGCCAGCTAAAGGCCTAACAGAGTTTGTGGGACCCAGGTCCAGTGTTCACCCTCTGTACAGCAGTGAACTTCACTTCTATTCTTACAAAAAAAAAAAAAAAATCACTGATAAATCTTGTCACAGTCTCAAAGCAAATCAGCACAGTGCTATGAAAAGTATGTTGAAGCCCGTGTCTTCCCAATAGGATCCGTGCTGCTTACTACTGATGAGCAATAGCTCAGTCCCACTCTTGATGTGTTAAAATTGTGGTTATTCTAGTTTTGACAAGGTTTTTTCTATTACCATGATTAAGTGCCAAGATTGATCATTAATAAGCAAGACAAATTTGTTCACAATGATAGTTCATAACAGTGATTCATGAAGTGCAAAACTCTGTAGTAATGCTCAGCCTTCTCCCGAATTCCTGAAGAAGTAAACTTTCTTCTGGCAAAACAAAATTCCTTATCTGGAAGAGGCTGAAACAGCAGTCAGTGGAAAATGCAAAAGACAACATGAAATCTGCATTTTTGCTTCTATGCATATTTTTCATGTATATTTCATTAAAAATATTTTCATATTTAATAGGTAAAATTAAAATTTAAAGTTACATTTAGAAAGTTATCACAGTTTTTAGCATCTGAGAATGGTGCCACATAATGCAAAAATGGCCTTGAGAGGTGTTTACTGATAAGAAAGCTCCAGCAAAAATTCCACATCAGTCTGTGCGTGCCTCCGTGAACAGCTAACTTTTCTCAGGGAAGTAAAAGTGGTTCATCTCCCTCAGTGCAGGTTTTTGGGTTAGGCATATATTTTCAGTTCTTCCTCTGCTTTTTGTTTGAACAGTTCATGCTGCAGTCCTTGAGGTTTTCCAGTTTCAGTGCTCCCAACCATCTGCAATTACAGGGACTAGTTCCTCTTATACCCTCGCACGGTTCCAGCACCGAGTCTGTGCACAGCATCACGTACAACGGCAAAGGCCATATTTACCTGTTTGCTAGGGAGAGACCAACAGGTCATTGTGTCACTTAACCCGTTGTGGACAGCACAATTACATATGAGAGATTAAAGTAATGCTTAGGTATTATTTTATTGTAATCTGGTTATGATATTCATACTTTGTCAGAGAACCGAATTTGTGTTTAATATCCTGTATTGCATGGTAGATAGAAGAAAATGGTGTGATGCACATTTGTTTAGTTTTTTGCTTTTCTCTGATAGGTGGTCACTTAGTTGATCACACTATAAGCACAGGTTAAAACTTTCAGTTGCTTGGGTATAGTGAGTTACTGTCTATTTTGTGACTGCTGGTTAAAAGCAAGAATGACCCATCAAGAAGCTTTTAAAAAATACTTTTTTGTGCCTCTGTTTACCTCCAGTTTATAATTTGAGATTTGTAAGCTTGATCCATAGTTGTAAAATGAATCTGGGCGTAACTGCAAAGCCTTAAACAGTTTCATTTAGTCCATACTCAGATAGAATGTCTCGCTGAAATCCACAGGGGTTCTGCTTTTATTATGTTTCGAAATGAAATTTGAAAGCTTTGTGGTTATTTATGGATGAAGGTTAATATATAGAGTGCATGTGCATACAGGACAAGGTGTTATGTTCTGGAGTTCTCTATGGCCACTGAGCAATGAAACTTGGACGGGACCAGAGGGTGAACTCAGACGAATCCTTGAATACTGAGACATCTGTTTTCTTTTCTTTTTTTGACTGCCTTGTGCGCTTGACTTGGCTTTTAAGACTGCAAGACGGAAAGGTGGCTACCCAGATTAAAATCTGGGGTAAGCTCTTTGACCATGGCTGCATTCTGAAGGATTCTTTAGTAAAGGGAAGAGATGAGTAAGGTCACTTGCTGCTCTAGGTCACTGGGCTCTGTGGATTTGGTAGTTGAGGAACCTCTCATGAGAGGGAAGATACACAAAAGGGTTCTCATGTTTGGTAAGAAAGAAGCAGTGAAAAGGTAGGTTTACTTATATTGAAACTGGTTTAGAATTCAGAGGAAGAATTTAGTTTCCATTTGCATTCAAAGATGTAATAATGTATGTAACAGAGTTGGCTTGAGCAGTAAGACACTTGTCTAGTTTGAAAAAAATCCAAACATATAAAGCAAAATATATTTGTATGATGTTATGGAAATGCAATGTATTGTCTTACTTCGTATAATTATATGGTATCTGCTGTACCCACAAAGTCCAGAAACTAAGAAAACTTCTGCTTGGGAAGTATACTCAAACTTACAACTTGGGAAACTTCTGTTTGAATTTGCTGGTGCAAATCTGTAGTATGAGTAAAAATTCAGCCATAAATTTGCCTTGGCATCTTTTTTTTATCGAATTACTTGTAACTTTAATATATATATGTATATATATATTTTTAACTGAATCAATATAACTCCACTGATTTCTAAGAAGTTATTCCTGAGTTACACTGCTCTGTCAGTACTGAATATGACTGCTATGACTGAGATTATGTAAACTATAATTACTGTAGATGAAATTGGTAGCTGGATTGGTAGCTCTGGGAAATTAAAACTTGGGTTTCTTCAAAGCTACACCTTGAAGTGCTTGTGACAAGGCAGTTATCTTTCTATCATTGTTTTTCAGACCTTTTCCAGAGATTTACCTTTGCAGAGCAAAACTTATCCAGGCTGTCTTTGTAATACATCTTATATTTCTGCTGAGATAATAAAGATAGATCACAATTAATGCAAGATTTGAAATGATTGTCAGCCTACATGGGACTTGATGGAGACCTTCACAAAGAGCCTCTTGATTGGTTGTCAGAGATAATTTTCATTAGCTGTCAAATTGACAGCCTGCAATCAAGAGGTGAATGATTCTGTAGTGGCACATGAAAACTATTAAATAATCATGTCTTAACTTGAATAGTCTTTGCTGAACAGAATATAAAAAAAGACAGTTATGAGGAAGCTTGTGGATGATGTTACGTGCAGTGAGTTTCAGACTCTGCAATTTTATACATTTTCTATGCCAAATTTATGAATGAATAGTCAGTTTCTTCACAGGGATGGATGCACACTGACTTGTCTGTTGGAAGGAATGTAACATACTAAAACAAAAATGAGCAACTGTTGGCTCAGAGCAGGTCCTAGAGTTTCATGGAGCTGAAAATACTGTAGTGAAACTTTTTTCATTGACAGCATGTTCCAGTCTCCCCGGGCATACTGTCCCTGCTGACTCCAGGCAACCAGGGATGCAATTCCTCACTTGGGTTTGAATGGGTCCTGCTGGGGCTCGTACAGGGGCTGTGTAGCATGGAGTCTGCAAAGACAGGGTTATTTCTTCTGATCATAACTTCTGTGAAACACAACGTCTTAAATTTGAACAAACGTGGTAATTACTCTTGTCATTACTTTTAGGGCAATGAGTATATTTGTTTGCTGGCAAGAATCCCTTGCAACTACTTCTTTATTTTTCTCATGCTATTCTTTTCATTGTCAACATGAGTAGTTAACATGTTATAATTCAACTCCCACTCTGGGCAGGCTTCCTTCTGTATTCACCAAGAAAGTATGCTGGCTGCAAAGACAGGATGCTAATTTTCACAGTTCATGTGAACTATAGGACAGAGGACAAGATCAGTATGTTCTCACGATTCTCTCGTAATGCCAGTATTTAATGATCCATTGAACTTTTGCCTTTGTGCTAAACATCACCAAAATAACATGTTTATTTTTCTTCCTTCTTATGATGATGATAGTAGACAGAGTGCAACTGTCTCGCCTTCTCCACCTGTTCTTTTGTGTGTGAATGACCAGAACAAACTGATAATGTCCCTTTGCACTCTGAGGCTGTGGTTCTGTGCTAACCTCATTATATCACATCTCTGGAATGGAAAGAGTAAGAAAATGTGGCTGTATGTACTTGCAAGTTTCTTTTTTAAACCAGAAGATCTTCAAATACTGCCCACTCTGGACTGAATAAGATTAGAAAATGAGCATCCAGTTTTCCATGGATTCTGAAGTTTTGATTTGATATTGCTCTATTGCTCAGTGGCAATCACTTTTTTTTTTTCCCCTCAAGCTATAGTTAACAGAATATACCATCTGCAAAGGTAAATTTGAATTTATGTGAGTGTTAAGGGGATGGCCATTTCCTCATTACTCTGTGGCACCAGTCTGACTCTGCTCTCACATGCAATCAAACAGATTTTATTCTCTCCCCTCCTGCCCTTCACCCTCAAAAAAATTAAGGTAGGTATGGATAAATTTTCCTAGCAAGGAAATGCCAGAAATGTCTTCAAGTTTTTTATAAATTTTATCTTTTAATGTTTTTTTTTAAATTGTGGGTTGTTGTTTTTTTTTCCTCCAGTGGTCATAGTTGAGCCCAAACAACTTGTTCTGTAACTACTGGATGTTCCGTTTTGGTTTTCACAGAGCTCTACAGATCCAGGTTTCTTTATCAGGACTTTTTTTTTTTTTTTTTTTAAATTGCATTTTGGTGCAGATCTGTTGTAGATGATCTCTCTGATAACTGTAACTAATGCACGTTAATATTATGGCTTATTTTTTATTTATAATTTTTTACTATACATCATTCTCATTTTCTTTTGGTTTTTATATGGAAGAAAGGGCTGAGGTAATGCTTCTGCCATCCTTTGGCTTTGTAAGTATTTGTTGATTCAAATACTAATTATTCACTCATGATAATGAGTCACCAGTAGACAAATAGGTCACCTTGCTTGCAGTTGGTTAACAGTAAGTGTTGAACACTTAAAGGGACTGGTTTTTAGCGGTTGCTTATTGTAGTTGTACCTTTGGGAATAGAAGACTGTATTAGAATGGTTATCTCCAGGTAGCAGAAGAGAAGAAAGATGTAGTGTAACCTGGTAGTGATGTGCTACGTGGAATTCTTTCTGCACGTGTAACACAGGAAGGGAATAGGAGTCAACTGTGTTATTCCCTTACAATTCCGTTCATTTCATTACAGTTGCGGGAATAAGTCCCAAGCTGTTGGAAGAACAATGTTTAGACTGTATTTATTTACACTATGATAGCTGTGCTTGAAAAATAAACAGGTCAGAGCTGCTGCTATAATGAAAAAGTTCAAAAGGTAAATTTTAGAGGCAAAGGAAAACTTGCAGGTCAGCTGTCTGCTCCATTGAACTGGGCAGCTGTGTTTGCTGGGGCTTAGAGTCCAGTACAAAGGTGGGATGTATCTAAAGCAAGCATGAGACCAGTGTGTGCTGCTGTGCACAGCTGTGCGGTGATGGAAGGCTCCCTGTGCTTCCTATGGGCCACCCTTCTCCTCCTCACCTGTGAGCAGGTGATGGTGGTTGAAGGAAATGCTGGGTCGGTTCTCCTGTGTCTTATTGTGAGCCTGGGTTTTATTCAAAATGCATGTACAAAACTTGAAGCAATTAAACTGAGAAGATTGTTCAGGTGTTAGCAAGTGCACTGAATGGCCACCCCTGAGCAGGCAGCATCTCCCCGTACTTCCAGATGACCACAGGAATCATGCAGTCTCCTCTATGGCTGTTGTGGGAATGGGCTGACTGCACAAATTAGGCTGTGAGAGTGGGAAATCCCATCGCTGGGAAAAGTCCCTGCTGGATCAGCCTCATTTGATGAGGCATCTCGTTTCGTTCCCCCTTTTTCTGGGTGGGTAGTGCTGCTGAGACAGAGCAAAGGGTGCCCCTTCTCCCCGGTGAGGTGGCCGAGGCAGGGGCTGGGTAACCAGCACTGTCTGCTGGCTGTGAAACAAGCTTTTAGTCTACGGTGGTGAAAGAATGTTTTTTTTTCCCCATTTTGTACTTATTATACATCTTTAATTGAATATTCTTGTACATAATCATGAGCATGTATTACATTTCTGTTCTTTTTCCCCCAGTACAGATATTCTACTTCTGCAGGGTCATAATACCATTTAAATAAGCAGAATTGAAGCACAGATGTGGCAAAAATTAATTTGCATTTTGAATAGGAGGGAGGGTATGTAGTGAATTTGTGAGTCCTGATAATAGTAAGCTTTATTTTTTTCCCTTGATCCCAGATTTAGGATCTTTTTTGGTGTCAGATTTGATGTAAAATTTGGAAAGCCTTCACCTACACTGTAATTTAAATATCCATTATGTGGCGTTGTGATGAAGCACCCTGGAAGACCAAGGAGGAGAAAGCATGAAAAAACTTTGCAATCTATTCAAGGCAAATACTTAGAGAGGGGTGTTGTGACAGCTGCTCCTTCGATCCTCTTCTGTAAGATGATTGCTTGCAGGCGTCCCAAGGGGTGTTAGGAGAGGGAGAGGAACCCAAAGAGAGTTGAGGCTTTGGCAGGAGGCTGACACCCAGCCAGAATTTGTCAGTTAGAGCCACCAAATCATTGCCATCCTACTGTGACTCGGGGTAAAAACAGTGTTCTGAGCCCAAAATGTGCTGGGTGGTTTGTTTTGTGTGTGGTAGTTTTTTGTTGGTTTTTTTTTTTCCTCTGAAAGGAAGGGGGGAAGTACAGAAAATAAATGTGGTTTTTTTCTGGCATATTGTGGGTCAAGCTGAGAATGTGCAAACCTAGCTCTAGTCCAGAACTTCCTGCTATATCCTTAAGTCTTCTTTAATAAAAATGTAGGAAAATAATCTTGCTAACTTGGTATTTTTGATGCTAATGTCATTGCCTGAGTACCTAGAAGTAACATCTGGTAGAAACATTTTTTTGTGATGAGTTTCTCTTTAGCTCTTTAAAATGCTGCTGTTGAGCGACAGAAGCCTAAATTCCAGTTGGTGTAAAAATAATGAAAGATATATATTTTACATGTGTATTTTTTATTATTTGCTAATTAATTCAGCAGTACAAAAGCACAGTTCCATGATCATGAGTGCAAAACTCAAGGCAAAGGGAAACAAGAGTGACAAATTGGGATTAATCTTTTGCAAATATCTGAAATTAAGAAATAGGTAAACAATCTGAATGTGAAAAAAATTACAGTAACAGTAGCCAAATATTTAGTATTTGCTGTTGGTTGACTTTAGATAATTTCCCCTTCAGCTTAGATGAGCTCTCCATTACCCTTTCTTGAACATCCTTGGGGGACAAGGTACCCACTGTTTAGGTATTGCAGACCCTACACTGGGTACCCAAGTTGAACTTTATACTGAGATTTTTATAATGGCATATGTGTTTTTGGAGGATGAATGAATTATGTGTTGCATCTGTGAATGAACACTGGATTCTTAAGATATTTAAATAGTATTGCCTTTGAGCTGATATTGAACATATACATTTCCATGTTATTTTACAAATGTAGTATGAGTATTATTTTGAAAGAGTTGCTAAAGGGACTCGTACAGTGGCCAGAAGATTTGATTCACTCCACTTGAAGATCTGATACTTCAGTCTGAAAAATGCGATTATTTTCTTTGAAAAGACTTTCAGCATGTTTGTAATTTAAAGCTGAAACAAAAGTTAGAGGTTGGTTGTTAGTGCAAATAATACTTTCTGATTATTTTATTTACATCTGTAGAATAAAAACCCTGACAGTGGAACTTAAAAACAAACAAGATGAATTAAAAAATGTGAAAGAAGATTTGCAGTATTTCCAAGAAGAAAAGGAAGCTGCCTATAAGCAATCACAAGCGCTCAGGTAAGAACCCAGAAAGAAATGCCATTGTTGTGCCTCCTGTGCAGTCAGTCGAGAGGATTCAGTGGAGATACAGGCACAGGCAGGGAGAATACTGTGAGTGAGAAGAGTGTTTGTAACAAGCCTAGTGTTTCTTGCTTCTACAGAATATAGCAAGATGCTGTAGTGTTAGCATACGCAACTAGAAAATATCATTGCTGATTGCTGATGTTATTAGCAACAGGATAACTACTTTACATATTTAAAAACATTAACACTTAAAAGTAAGCTCGGACATAGTAATTGAAACATTATTGCTCTGATTTCTCAGTAAAAAGTGTAGAGTTTTCTTAGTTTGTACATATACTTTCTAAATCAACATTTAGAAGGGAGAAATTTCTTATAAATATATTAAATGTACAACATTTCATACACTGAGTTATTGTAACCCAATATGCTATGAATTATTATATAAGAGAAGAGTAGTTGTCAAGTTTACCTTAGTTACCAAGTTTACAAGTAGTATTTTGTCACATATCTGGTATTATTTTTGTCTTGCAGAAATACATTGGAACACCATTGCTCAACTCTGAACAAGGCCGTCTCACTGTTTCCTTTTATTAGAAGTGAACTGGACAGTATTAAAGAAGCAATCTCCAGTAATCTAGAGAACTGGGCTGCCCTGAAAGAAGAAATTTTTCTACAAATAAAAACTGTTAGCAAAGAAGCTTTGACAGGTAAATCATCATCTTGCAATAATTTTGGGCAAGATAAAATATTTTTTGGTAGTTGAGTGTAACACAGTAAATTAGAAGGTAAAGTTAATTAGATTAATTTTTAATCCTGACATTAATTTATCCATGTCTAAAGTAGTAGAAGGTGCTATCTACTGCTGTGGCGCCATGTGAACGAAGTTGATCTCAGTCCAGTCCCTGTTTGATTAGTGTGCTGGACTAGCTGTTCAGTCAGCCAAGTCAGACTGAAGTGGAAGTAATAGAAATGCTTACCATGATTTGAAACATAAATAAAATAATTACTTAGGAGCATATGGATATGACTGCAACACAAAGGCTTGGAGATATTCTCATTTACCGTGTGTCTCCTATTGCCAGTGTTTCCCACATGCTTACGTACACACAGGATATTATACGCCAATGGTAGTAATGTCCTTTTGTGGAGCTGCTTGAGGGTCCTCTAGTGCCACCTCCTCATTGCGTGGGCAGGATCCACCTCGTCCCTTGAGCAACCCACTGAGTACACGTCAAGTTGCCTTGAATGCACTGAGCCACTGCCTACAAACAGACCTGCACCCAACATGTAGCAACTACTCCCTCCTTCCGTTCCTTAATAAGAACAAGTCATACCCAAATACAGCTGTCTTTATCTGAGGGGTCTTTGGGATTGAAAGGGGCATGGAGCAGCCCATGGGCTGAGAATAATTCACTTGGCCCACAGCCTGCTTCCTGCTCAAACAAGGGCAGCCTTTAGGAAAAGGGAGCAAGTCACAACTGATGGCTTGTTCGTGAAGGTCGTGCCCAGCCCTCAGGCTGGCGGTCAGACTTGAAAACTCAGATTAATCCTTGAATACCATTTTTGCTCTGCCTCAGTTAAGAGGTTAGTTTTGCTGAAAAAAGTGTGCAGTAGTGTAATTACAGACTGTACCATCCAGAGTATCAAAGTTCACTGTTGCAACTTTAATGGTCTTTGGACATAATTTTCATATATGTATTCCTTTCCTTACAGTTTTTCAGTGTGCTCTGTGTGTATGAGTTGATGAGCTGCTATTTGCTCTGGAGGTTAGTTTTAACAGAATTATAAGGTAGCAATGAAGTACGTGGGCTGATGTCATGCTTTCTGTCCTTGTGAGAAGGAACATAAGGGCATGGTGGGCGATGTGCATCTCCTAAATCACTCCCCTAGTGAAACCATGTGAACTGCAGTGCAAATTCACAGCTTAAGTGAAACCTGCATGCCCAGAGCTTCATTTTAAATAATAGCTCCCCAGTAGCCTTTGCTTCCCGTGGAATTAGAAGTAATTTTTAATGTTTTCAATGATTGCTTTGTTCAGACTGGAAAGAAATAAGTGGGGCAGCTGTGCAGCAGGAAGGAGTAGGCACGCATCCCACTGAGACAGCGCCTGGGTCCCAGCAGAGAGTTCGGGGCATCCTGAGCCTGGGCAGGAGGGCTTGTGCCTGCTGAACATGAGCGTGACTGGAAAGTCACTCTTTAGTATTCAGTTTTTGTAAGAACAGTTAATTTAAATGTCAGTGTCAATATCACGCGTTTTGATTCATGACTTCATCTCCTAATTAGACTGAGCACAGAAAGTAGTGTGTGCCCCTGAGGATTCCTCTCTTCCTGTGCTCATTCTTGCCTACTTCTAGCTAATAAAGGGAGTATGAACATGTGTTTCTGCAGACATCTTCAGGTTCAAAGAAATTCATAACACTTTAAGGCTTCTTTTCTGGAGTATTCCTTGTTTTATGTGTTGTAATACTGCAAATATATAGAATATCTGTATGGAAGCAGAAGTGCAGCCTTTCAGGTTCTTATAATAATTAATTATATGTGCCGTGCCAAGGATACATGCTATGTATCCCTGACTGCATTCAGCATATCCCACTGAGAATAGTGCCACACAGTGAATATTATATATATTCTTAAATTTAGCTTTCTCAGTGAGGGCAATTTAGCCCCACTTTTTTTTCTTTTTTTTTTTTTTTTTTTTTTTTTGGCTTGAGACTGCCATTCAAAAGCTTTTATGTTCTGTTTTATGAGTTGTTCATTATTAACATATGGTAACATATTAACATCTGGTGGGGTGGGGTTTTTTTTTTTGTTTATTTTACCTTACTCTTTTTGCAGCAAGCTTTTCAGAACTTGTTTTCCATTCAGATTTTGAGAAGGAGACTGTTACATGAGATGCAACTCTATGCCTAGACCAGTTTGCTTGGTTAGTTTGAAAATAGCTTATAAAAGCCCTCGTATATGTACATTATTTAGCCTTGGTTAATTAAGAGCAAGTAGAAGGAAGTATAAGAACTTAAAATATTTTGGTATTTACATTATTTAGTTTAACAGTAAATGGATTTAAGTGTGGACTAGTTAGGAAAGATTTTAGTAATGAAAATATTTGCACCACAGAAAGAACTTAAAATTTGCACGAGTGCAGCATATGAAACATACGCGATAGGTGACTTGACAATAGAATTAGACTTCATCTAACTTGAACATTGTGATTATTAATGTAAATAAAAGTGATACAAGTTCCTTGGACAACTGAATATTTAGGGCTGTAGTTGGAGAAGGCACAGAAAAGAATTGCAACTCTTTTGGAAATATTCAAATGCACTCATTACTGAACTCAGGAAAAAAGTGGTAACTGAACTCAGGAAAACATATGAAAATGTAGGACACACTCTGTACCCCACCAATGATTGATTTATTTACCTTGCAGTAAAAGCTACCTGGGAAACTTCCTGGGCAGAGCTGCTCTTCCGTGTTGAAGAGCTGATGAGAGATAAGAGTGACAAAGCCTGTCTTTAATATAATGAAGACGCACTTTGTGATTAGTTTAACAGCAATAGTCATCTAAGGAGAGAGAAAATAAAATGTAATACACATGCCCAAACATCTTCTGAACGAAAAGTTTCAAATTGAGCTTTAGCAGAGGGTAATCTCCTTGATATTTTCTCAAATTAATTTTAAAATGAGTCTGCAATTGTTTTTATATGTCAGCAATGGTTTGTGTGTCGTCTTAAGAGAAAAAAAGCTTGGATCCAAATATCTCAGTCACCTGTTGTTATTTCATGTGGAATATATATGTATTTTAATTTGATTTTGAGATCTTAGAGGAGATCCATATTATTGCTTAGAATAAAATTTAACTTACTTAACACATATTATTGACAAATATGGCTAAGTACAGGTTATCTGTGTAGAGAGATATTGCACAAAGGACTTCTTTTGGCCATCTACATTCAGAAGTATTGCTAATGTACATGGTTTACACTGATCCATAACCAAACTAGGGTTACAGAACACTGAAGTCCTGACACCATAAATCAGTTGTAATACTTTTTAGCGAATAAAGTAAATTTGACAACATTGTTGTTTTTTTTTTTTTTTTCTTTTTCCTCCTCAGAAATACCCAAATTGAATCAAAAACTAGCAAAATCCCAGAGAGAGAATGAATGCCTCCAAGAAAAGGTAAAACATCTGACATTGGTGGCTGACACAGTTGAGCTGAAAACTCAACAGCTTCAAACTTCACTTCAGCAAGGGAATGAGCTACAAAGTAGGTGCCGTGAACTACAAAAGGAAACATTAGGTAAGATAATTTTGACATTTCAAGCAAACTTCCAAGTGAAATGAAACACAATTTTTTTTTTTTTAAAGTGCCTAAGTTGTGGCTGTTACTGTGAAAGCACTCAACAGCTCAGCTCAGGCTCAAATAAAATGTAGATGTTGTGCAGTCAGAAAGACCGTATGGCATTCTGCAGAGTCTATAACCCTGCTGGGAACATGAGTCAGCTGCGTGGGGGGAAAAAAATTGAAGGAAGGGAGGAAAACAATGAAGATGGTGGTAATACAATTATGCTGTTACTTGTCAATCTTATGTAAAGCATCAGGGAGAGGGCTCTGAGATTAAAATTAAAAGACATGCTCTCATTTTGCGTGGAAGGCCAGGCAGGATTTTTGGCTATCAGCAGCAGAACTGAAAAATAGGTCAGGCTAAGCTGGTCTCTTTTCTCCTAAATTCATTAAACTTGAGTCTGTCTAAAGATTTGCCCTTGATAGTTTGTCTCAAGACTCTGGAGAGTCCTTTTGAAACTGTAAGAGCAGAGATAGCGCTTGAAATTATGATAGCTCATGAACTTTGTTGAGACAATGATGCATTGCAGAAAGCCTATTTATATTAGCATCTCCTGAATCTCTTCTCTTTTTAAAGCAATATTGCATTCATAGCACTGGCTCAGAGGCATTTTAAGACCTTCAGAATGTATAGAGATGGTGCTGTTCTGGGCACGGTTTTGAGTCATCAAATTGGCACAGTAATTACATGCTGCCTTATGCACAGTATGTAATGTCAAATTTAAAGCAGTAGCACTCGCTGTTAGTCATGATGAAGGAATTTCACTGATCCTTCGATACCAGTGATAATATCAAATGTGAGACTGCAAAGAAGAAGGGCGCAGATACCATCCAATGAGTTATTAACCCGTGTTGCTGAGGGCAGCCTTTATTTTTGTCACTATATAACGATACTGTTAGGAAAGCTCCGGCAGGGATGTGTGTGAATGGTAGAAATGAGCAGACAACTCTACGGCATTTTACAGGCAGTGTTTGTATAATAAATAGATTTAATACGTCTTCCTTTTTGGGGTATTTATTCAAAAAACTAACTTTGAATCTCTGACAAGATTCTTCTGTGGATTATTCACAGCATTCACTTTTGTCTGTCTTTATTCTTGGGAAGTTGCTAAGTGTTGTCATATCTCAAAATCTAGCCCATTATATTTTTTGGTAGGCTCATTGTCTGATTGTAGCTCCCTCTTGTTACTTAGTCTTCTGTTTAGAGTAAACTGTGGCAGGTGGGATTTGGGGAGAGGGTCACCTTAAAAGTGTTTAGCTGCCAGTCATTAGCCACAGTATCTCATTCTGAAGACCTGAGTAAATAGAAAGAAATGCAATGATTCTATTTAAATTTCCTTTTTCAAGAAAATCTTGAACACTCTGTTGGACAGTGTGGAAAAACTGTACGTTTTTCTTTAGTTTGTATGTAAAAATCACTGGGACAGATTTTATTTTTTTTTTAGGAATCATGAAATAAAATTCTGGTAGTACAGAAATAATATCTACTGTGTTAATTTTTTTTTACAAAAAAAACCAAGCTCAATATTTTATGTACATTTTTTTATATATTAAAAATACGTATTATATATTTCAGAAAAGAGCCTGGGTACAAAAATAATAATTAAAAAGGCAAAATTCCAAATAAGCTCAAGATAACATCACTAGAAAAGAGAAAATTGAAGAAACTAACTAGTTGCACTGTTTGACTAAATCATGTTGCTTGTCCTAAGAGCAGGAGGTCAGCTGTGACTCCTCATGTTTTACTTGAAACTTGTTTGAAAAAGATGCTAAAATTGCATTCATTTTTTTTGAAAAGACAAGTAAGTTTCTCCTCCGTGAAGATATTTATATTACATCAAAATAATATGTGTATATGTCTAACTGCCAGGTTTGACTATTATAAAGCCACAGTCTGAAATTCGGAAATCACATACTTTAGAATGTTCTATGTGTTTTGTTTCTTAATGTTCACTTCCTGCCTTTACTTACGCTGAAGGAACCCTAGAGATGGAGCTGAGAGGCTCTTACTGTGCTAGAAATCGCTCAAGCGGGTACTATCTCTCAAAAGATGATGGCCAAGGTGACTGGCTCAAAACCGGCATAAGTGTCGCAGATTTCGTGATAAAACTCACAGCAGTGATTTATGGCTGTTGATGAAGCTTTGTTTTCTCTGTTACGGGGTTGCACTTATGGAAAGAAAGTTTGTTTGGTCTTTATTCTGGTCTCGTGCCATGTGAAGAAACTGTCCAGAAGTTCATTCCTACAGCAGTCTGGATATTCTATTAGAAATGTCGATAATCACAATGATTTTTATGTCACTTTGAGGACGACTGTCACAGACGCTCTGTTCAGCAATGTTTTGGTACACACTTCTTATGTGCTTATGTCGTGTCCTGTTTTGGTCACACTGCATTCTTTAAGAAGCAGTGAATGTAAAATGGTCAAATGCTCATTGTGCCCTACTACTTGGCTTTCTTTTGTGTTCGGTATAACTGGAAAACTTGTTTCCACTTTCTTTTTAGGAATATCTTATTCTCTGTATAAATAGACGCAAGTACTGATAAGTCATAAGCAGTTAGATCATTTATTATTTACCTTTCTCTAGAAATCCGAGTTTCTGCAATATTCAAAATAGGTCTACCACTTGCCTGCCTTGAGAAAAATATAATTAAATTTGACATGCATTTTTTAGGTGGAAGAATTAGTCAAAATAAAATAATCTCAGTGCAAAAAAAGCTCCTTCTCAAGTATATTTTGACATTTTATTTGTGTTGAAAAATGTTTTAATTTTTTTTAATACAAAATAAAAAACTCACCAATGACACAACTTAAATTGTCAGTGCTAGTATGCAGACTGTTATAGTTCCTCAGGAACAGGCCTTTGTACAATTTGCACAATTGTAGATTTTACTTTTTATAAGGTGCCATGTTCAATATAACTCAGACAATTTTGCATGTTACTGAGTTAAAGTTTTCTGGTGGAGTGGCCGTATGTGGGCATGTGAAACTGTCTGTGAATTCAGCAGTAGTTCACATGCATTCTTGGGAGCTGGAATGTTGGCACTCGCTGCTGCTGTAGAAAGGCTAAAGTCCATTTAATTCAGCATCCTGTCCTCACCCCTGAAAAACATGGCGTGGTTCAAAGGAGGGAGCAGGAACTCTAGAACAGCAATTAGAGGATAATCTGTCTTCTTTACGTGTCTCATCTTGATCTAAGAGGTCCTTGAGCCTAATAAGACAATCTTTTAAGCTTTGAAATATGTTACATAAGGTATTTGTATCGTTACGTTTATGCTAGTATGAAATTTACCCTTAGTTAGAATTCCCTTTTCAATTTTGTAAAGCTGTTTAACTTCAGAGTTTTCTATAAGCAACGAGTTCATAGTTTGCTCATGTGCATTGTAAAATCACACTTTCTTCCTGGGTTTTCCCAACATTTAACTCCATGAAAAATTGTCTTGTTCTTATGTTAGATCAGAGAAAGGTGCTCCTAGTGTATAACTGTTTATTTTTTAAAAAAAAAGATTATTTGGAGTGTTATACATATTTTTTTGAGATGCTTCAATAGCTTTCTGGCTCATCTTCTCAAAATCTGAATTTACTTCCTGAAGTTGTTGTGTTGCATCAGACCATCTAATCAAGCAGCTGGTTATATTTAGGTTTTAATTTCTTGCCTTTAATTGATATGCATAACTTAGGGCACTAACTGTAGTACATATGAGTGCCACATTGTGAGCAGGTTCAGGCTAGCTCACATAAAACATCTCTACATTCTGTGCTGAAAAAATCTGAGCTTACAAAGGAGTGCCTGTTCCAGGGGCCCTATTCCAGTTTGTGGATCATCTTGCCCTTTTCTTCTTTTTTTAATTAAATTTTTTTTTCAGGTATTGCTGTATAAGAAAATAAAATTGCTCAACATTTCCTGTAAGATGATATCAGTTTTCAGTGGCTTAAAGTATTACCAAACTTAACTAATCAATTGTTTTTTGATATTAATTCCAGTAAAAATGGTCATAGCTTTCACAAGGATGGGATAGCTGGAAAAGTCATTGGATTTTATGATGTCTTACTCAGCGAAAAGTTTCTTGAAAACCCCACGAACCCTCAGTGCTCTGAAAATGAACTTTGAGATGGGAGGTTTGAGGTTGTTCTTGACACAGAGAACCAAGTTAGACTGACTTCTAAGCCTTTGAAAACTGAATAGGTATTTGTTGGTGCTAAGCTCTCTGTGGTTTTGTGAGTCTCCAGAATACAAGGGCTGGGCAACACGTTCCCAGGCCTTGCTTGTTGTGTGCCGCTGGGCAACAGGAGAGCAAACAAGGAGGTTGTCTCCACTGTGTGCCCTGTGCTGAGCCTGCCGAGTGCCCTGGCGCTGGGGAAGGGAGCAGCCTGGAGGGATGGGGCAGAGACCAGCCTGGGAGGGCAGAGGTTGGAACGTTGTGACAGGGACATTGAGGAACTTGGCTCGCCGGCTGCTCTGTAAAAGAGCTGGGAAGCACAGACTGAGCAGGGAGATGCCAGTCCTGAATAGCTGGAGTTCTTTCATCCTGTGTGGCGACAGACACAGGAATCCTGTGGGAAAAAAACAGTATGTGTTTATAACTCAAATGAATATTTTGTAATGCATAGTTAATAAAGCATGAAAAAACAGCTGATATTTTTTATATGTTTAACTGCAGCACTTGCCACAATCACTAGTGAAGTTTTTGAGTGTTGCTGTATCTTCTCCTGCACCCTAGCCTGTAGACCATCGTTCTTCGGTGAGAAGCATGATTAGGGCCATCTCCTTTTTGGTTCGAGACCTGAAGTCTACTCTCCCGTTCTTATTTTGAATCATCCCCAGAATCCATGGTCATTGCAAGGTATTATGGAATAGCGTTCACAGAAGGAAACCAGGGAGATCTGCTAAAAGAAATAACTTACTTGGTTTGGGTAAGGTAGCTGTGCTGTGTGGTACCTGCAAAGAAGGTGCTTTCAGCAGCATGTGTCAAGACAGAGCTAACGAGAGGGTAACTGGAGTCAGTGTCCTCATCTCTACTGCAGCCAGGGAAGTGCAGCTTTCTCCAGGCTGAGGAGAAAGATGACTACAAAATGCTGTATGGTTACGCACAGCAGGTACAGAAGGAAAAACAAAAGAGATTTTCCTTTTCCCCTCTGGCCTGGTTCCAGATGAATCATGAGATTAGCCACGGTTTGTTGCATTGTGTGTCCTCAGCTGAGCAACAGCTCCTGTGTCCTTCTCGGGCGCTTCGGTTCTAGTTTCTGTTCTGCTGTCGCCAGTGAAGGGAGGGGAGCGTACAGCGTGTGCTTTCGATGTTATCCGATGTGTCACTGGAGCAGGTCAAAGGTGTCAATAGGAGTGAGACTGAAAACTGTCCCCTCTCCCTGCTGTCCTGGCATCTCAGTTTAGCACACACCACAGCTCACTATCACCTCCGTGCCATCAGCAGTGATGATTTTAGCAACAGAAAATGTAATTAAAATATCCCCTTCACCTGTTTCGGATGAAAACTTCACCCTGTCCCATGGATTTATAACTGTGTCAGCGCTGCTGGTGGATTTTGTTTCTTATATTTGTGTTTTCTGTTCTATATTTATGATTTAAGAAGCTGTATGTTGTAGTTTCTCTAGGGATGAGATTGAATACCCCTCTGATGACCAGGCATTTGAGGCTGTAACTAGTACCATATACAGCGTTTGTGGCTATGCCTTCTTTTGTCTCTATTGCTTCCATCCTGCCTCTGCCTTCCTCCAGGAGTGAAGAGTGCTCACTGACTCTTCCAAAGGGTATTAGCAAGACTTGCATATCATCTAGTAAGCTTGTTGACCTTTATAGGAAATTGCAAAGTATAGACATATTAATCAGCAACCCAGGTGGTGAGTATCATGTTTTAAGGATGGAATGTAAACTTACCATTAATTGTCACTGAGCTCTCTCCAAAATTACTTCCTTCATCCAGAATCCTTCTCTCGGTTAATTTGGGGAGGATGTTTGTGATTCAGCTCTCACCAGTTACGGTGCTCTTGGAATTCATTGTTAATATAAGCAACTATAGAGTTCTGGTTTTGATGAGTGAAAAAAGTTGGGTTTATTGAACTAAATTATCATTTTTCGCTTTGATGTGACATAGCTGATAGTGAAGACATGACTCTTGAAGGAAGCCTAAAATTTTAGAATATTCTGAAGAGGTTTTATTCATGCTTACATGTTTATTATTTTTTTTCCACTGCTAACATTCATAGGAGACCTAGCCATGAACCACCATCTATGTTTTTGTCTTATTTCTATCCACTTCAAAGGGGTATTTTGGAAGCTGCTTGTTTGTGTTTATAAAGAGATTTGAAAATTTACAGTGTTGTGCAGAGCTACTCCTTCCCTCAAGAAGTCTGTGAAGTGCACTGCTACATTACCTCTCTTGCTCACTTGCCCTTTTAAAATATGTTTCCAGAGAAGGCGGCTTAAAAAAAAAAAATAAGGCACATGTAATGGGTTCACTGAAAGTTATCTCAGGGGTTAGTGTGACTGTGTGGATTCTCAGGCATCTCGGCTCCGTAATACTTGAGCAGAAGGGTCACTGTGACCGCCGCTCATCATGCTGTGCTGTTTGACTCACTATTTACTTATTTTGCATGTCAGGTTTCTTTTTTAAACTGCGTATAATAAAAACTTGAAATAGCAGACATTTTGTGGAGAAAACACAAAATAAAACATTGTATATGGAATTCATACAGAATATTAGGAGTTTTTGAAATCTTAATGAACAGTTAAAATATCAGCTAAGTAGGTCCTTCTGTGAAGCATTTTAAAATTTATTTTTTATGAATAAAAAAGATAGCACTTTACTTATAAAAAATCAGTTATTAAGAGGTAATAAAATATTTGATGTAGGTATCTAGAAGGAGATTACAAGGCAGAAGGACTGCTGGATCAAGCGTTTTTATTCTACCTTTCCAGAATAGATCAGTAAAACACAAATCCATATGTATTTGAAAAAGTCTGTCTATATGGAACTCATTGCTGAATTGGGGTAATAAAGCTGGCTAGTGCACCGGTAATAAAAATGTTCTCTTTGAAATACAAAATATTTTCTTTGTGAAATAAGCATAAAATATTATATGAGTTGCCACTGTATTAAAATAAATCAGTGGGAGCAAATAATGCACTTTTTTTTTTTTATTACCTCACTTGATCATAGTGAAAGTAAATTCCAATTAGTGGATTTATACCATATAAAGTCAGTGTGTAGAAAATCAGCCAGATCTAGAGTGTCCATGGCCTGGGGGGAGGAGTTGATTTTTTTGCTCTAGTTTGCCTTTTTTTTTTTCTCCCCACAAACTACTTTGAAGCTAATATCCCTCTTTGCTACTCAAATAGTTCACCGCTCCAGAAAGAAACCACCCTACTAGTGGTTGTGATTTGCATGTTTGGAAAGAATTTTCCTTTTTGCATCCATTATTTTGAAGAGTTTTGCGTATTTATGACAGAATTGTAAATTCTTGAATATTTTATATGGAGCTGAAACAGTAGCAACTAATGCTTAGTTGTTTCTTCTCATGACTTTCCAAAAATTATCTTTGTGAGTTATGTTTTGCCAAAGAGGTGAATTTGATTGCTGGTTTCATACCACTTCTCAGACTCACAATGCATCATCCAGTTAGCTAGAGATGACTGGTCTTGAGAAATGCTCAACGCATGGTAAGGTCTAGTGAATAATTGTCTAATCAAATAGACTTGCAAAAAAAAAATAAATCAATTCCTTGTGAAGAGCTACAACAGTATGTGCCCCCTAAAAAGAGGAGCTGATATCTGTGCTTTCATTTTTATTACCAGCCAAATCCTTTCCTCCACTTAATCACAGATACAGAATAATTTTTCTTCACAAAGTCATTGCAGTTTTTCTTCAGCCCATTTATAGTTCCAGGTTTACCTTTGTAAGAGTTTAAATTGCCAGCTATGAAATCTGTCTTTTAAATCTTTTGATGCTACTGCTTCATAGGCTACTTAAGTTACTAAATATAAATTTAGCAGTGGTCTGCTGACATAATAAGACTAATGAGAGATGATTGAAAAATGCAGGCAGCTGTAGGAGTAGCTGGGTAGTTTGAGTGGGGAATGTTAACACTCTGCATGGAAAGAAGGAACAGTATTTTCATCTACATGAAGTGTCTTTAATGACACTTTAAAAACCGCTTTGAAGAGCTTTGCAAATCCAAAGAGGGAATAGTTTCCTGTAGTTCTAGGTAGGCTGCAGTTCAAATATCCACTATTCATACTACAAGTACTGTTGAAATATTTTTTTATTAATTCCAGCTGCAGTACTAAGAATTTGAAGGGTGAGATGTGGGGAATGCAGTGTTGGTGTTTGAACAGAATGTGACAAATGGGTTAGACGAAGCAATGGCTCATTAGCACTTTTCAGCAGTCTCTTACAGTGGAAAAGGAAGCAGATGAATAGGATGGAAAAAACAACGTCCTAGTTCTCTTCAACTAGATATTGGGCTAATGCTGTGTTTGAGTATGATTTAGTTACAGAAGGGCCCCACTTTGCTTCTTGAGGAAAAGCAGGAATCCATGTTAAAGGAAATATATTTATTATATTTTGTTTCATCTGCTTGGCCTAAACAGTGGGGAAACAAAAAAAAAAATCAGTCTCCAAGGAAAATTAAGGTCAGAAGCTCTGTTTTTCTCACCCTGTTTTCCCAGCCAATAGGTAAGTGGCAGTATTTCAAATCAGTTTTAAAATGTAGGGGCAGCAGACCTGTAGGAATGATTCTGACACATCCCAGTTAGTTAGTTTGGACTCAAAAAGGCAGGAACATATGCAGAAAATTCAGGCCTAAAGAGCAAATCCTCTGAGGCCGAAGTGTGAGCACTGGCCGTGTCTGAGCAAATACCATGTAAGCAGTCTCTCTGACCTGCAGAAGTGCTTGTAATGTGTCACTCATGCACTTGGGGAGTAGGGGGAGAGAGAAGGGAGCAGGATTTGCTGAGATAGTGTTGTTTCTCTAATTAAGCATTTTGTAAGGCCTTGAAAAGGATTGCTGTCATGGTGTATACAGTTGCTGGCTTAGTCTTTTGAGGGCACTGAAGGTGTTCCAGATTTGTACCACTCAAAAAAATTCAGAATCTAGTCCCCTCGCTTGCTTTTTCTATGCTGCTTTTTATATGTGAACATGAAAGAACTAACATACTAGTTCAGAGCTGAGGTCCAGAAAGCTCAGTCCTGGCAGTGGTCAGTAGCATATGCTGGGGGAGATAAGAAACAGGCTCTCCTTTTTCTGGCACATCCTCCCTGTTCCTGGCAGCTTTTAGTGATTTAGAGACTTCCTGGTGGCAGTGGTCAGGTCTCCAGAAAGGATGTAAATCTATAGGGCTGGAATCTGTCCCTGGGCCCTTTCCAGACAGGCTTGTGCTTGTGAGTCACAAACAAAAAGAAATGCTTTCTTGTGTATACAAAAAATAATTTATCTTACAGAACATAGCACATGAAATATTATAAATAAAAATAAACAGTTCTGTGTGTGCAAGGATTTTGAGTATTTAGTTAACATCTTTGGTTTCCTTAGAAACATATGAGGCAAATTATTCCTAGTGTGACAGTAATTTTTCATGTATATATTTCATATTTCTTACAGCTTCTCTACTATGCTTTTTAAATGTGCTTAAAAGTATCTGTTAAGTGTACATCAGAATTTGGTCTAGCATTAGCATTCTAAGAAAACATAAATATTTGTATCCCTTTTGACACAGCTCACCAGCCAATATTCAGGGCCTGATAGGTTGCTCCTTACAGGGAATAGTTCTAAGTTTTAAAGAATGCCTACGTCCTCCTGTTTCCCAGAACACTAGAGAAATGGAGCAGCAGGAGCTGGGTTCCAGTCTGTCTTGGCTGGGGAGCTGTGCAGCTCTCTCCATTTCAGTTTCCTGCCCCTTTTCCAGGCTTGAGCTCCACTATTTCCCTGACCCCTCGGATTCTCTGTTTCTTTCTGCCTGTCCCTGTAATGTTGCTGGGCAGCATTTACCCCATTCTCCCTTTGCCTAAGTTCCCTTACAGCAATATTGCAGCTTCTGCCTCTGAGTTTCTGTTCCAGCCAGTCCCTCCCGTGCCTGAAAGAGCTTAACTGCTGCTCGCTGTTTCCCGAATGAAGGACATTTCTCACACCCACCAGCCTCAGGGAAGTTTTGTTCAGACTGCCAGCGTGACAAATATTATCTTGATCTGAGGTAATACAGGGAGTGTCTCACAGGGTACTTGTGTTCATGTATGTATGTACTATGTCTCTGAAAAAGATTGATCCTAAAATGAGGTTAGTTGGGCAAAGGAAACTGTATCAGGACCCAACAGTGGTTTGGGAGTGCCTGGAGGGATGGGAGGAAGGCGGTGGGTCCAAACTCTCCTGGGGAATGGGAGGTGGCCAGGCAGGGGACACCAGCCACAGCTTTAGAGCTTCAAGCTGGACCTTGGGAAAATCACGTTCAGCAGAGGGTGTTGCAGCATGGGCAGAGGCTGCCCGAGGGCGAAGGGAGCCTCCAGCCTTGGGGGTCTGCAAGGCTCAGCTGAATCAAACCGCAGATAACCCAGTCTGATTTTGTTGGCGGTGCTCCTCTGGGCAGAAGGTTGAACTCTGCAACCCCCAGCCATCCCTCTGCGAATGTGTCCCTGGCTGAATCATAATGAGAATTTCGTAAAGCTTGATAAAAGGAAAAAAATATTTTAATCTGAGATTCTTCTGCCAAGTAAGAGTCAGAGATGCACTGAGACTAGGTATTTCTAGTCAGCAGGACTGGAGGGCGGCACGTGCAGCTTACACAGCCCTGCAGCTTCTCGGTGAGAGCGTGAACGGGACTGCCCCAGCGCCTCTTTCTCATCAGTGACCAGTATGGTGAGTCAGAGCTTGGCTTGTTTAAACCAAGCTATCTGCCAGTTGTTCCCCAAACCATGCTTAAATAAAGGGAAAATGAAACTACTTTCTCCCTGTGCTGTTTTCTATGTGCTGTAATGTAGTGATGTGGTTAGAAGTAGCAAATCCACTTGTTTGTGATCCCCAGCCAGGTAGTGAGAAATGGACTGTATTTCTGAAATTGGAAGCAGATGAACTTTGTAGACGTGTGGTTATTCTCAGGTAGGCACAGTCATTTTAGACCAGAGACTTAGTGATACAGAACAGATTCATACTGTGACTGGCATTGACCTAAAAAAAGCTGTGCTGTTGAGTTTCTGTCTGCCAGCAGCTGAGCTGGTGCTCCAAGGGCAGAAGGGTCTTAAGTAATGACTGGTGTCCGCGCGTCTCCAGTGGCGATAGCTATTGAGATGTTCACCTTAAGCTCTTTAGAAAGTCCTAACCGCTGGCAAGTAGTCTACCTTTTCTTACACGCGTATAAAACACTGAGCTTAGGTTTAAATGAGACCAAAATTTTCAGAAAGAGTCTTGGATTTTTGTAGGTTTTGCAGGAAAAGTAGAAAATTACACAGTTCTGTCACACGTGCTTCTGAACTTATATCATTGTGATTCTGTTATGAATTAGCTGCAGAATTGATGGCTTCCAGAGTGGCTGCTTACTCAGTGTGAATATAGTTCACAGTACTTAATTTTTTTCTTATTTTTTTCTCACTGAAAACTTTACCAGTTGTTGCTATTTACAAAGCAAGAACTGGAGCCTTCATTCAGCACTGTGCCGTTGGCCAGGCAACTGGAGAGGAGGCAAACTGGGTGGCTAAATTCCTGAAACCCTTTTCTGGTCAGACTCTGTTCTCTGTGTTTTGCAGACACTGGGCTGCATCTATGGGAATTTGCCCAAATAAGAGGAAACAGTCGCCAACTTTAGTGGTGGTTCTTTGGTTCTTCACGCCTTTAGTGCGTGTTCCGTGCTGTGCCTCCTTAGTCTCTGTTTTTGTCACAACAGTCTCACTATATGGAGAATATGATACTGCTAAAACACAAAGATGTAGGGGAGGCAGTCTTTGCCTTAGCCCCTTTTTATACCCATTTGAAGGCAGGGCTGATCGCATGTACTGCCTGAAAGGTTACTGTTTACTTCTTAAGATATGGTAAGATCCACTGTGAATCACAAAGATAAGTACAAAGAAACATGAATGATGTTGAGATGGACTTGGACTGAAGATTCTTTGAAATGTGGTACTTCTTAAAGCTTTAGAATGAGCATCAGTATTACAAGGCATGAATGCTTTTTGTTGGTTTTGCATATTTTGCAAAAAGCTTTATTTTCATTACTGAAGAACATTTTTTCATAAGCATTTGAATATATTTTTCTTTATTCGGCGAGTTTTCAGTATAAGTTTCCATTTGTATTAACCATTCTCCTTATTAGTTTCCTCATTTTTACTATGTTTTTCAGACTTGATTGAAATCTGTATTATTTAGTCTCTGTGGGCGTGGGTCTGATCCCTCAGACTTCTTGCTAACCAGCTCCTGTTGACTTTGGTGGGAACTCTCTCTAGAGAAGACTTGCAGAAACCAGCCATATAATTGAATCCATCTACTTCCTCATGAAAAACTCCTGTCCAATGCTCAGTCATTACGAAAACTTCTCAAAACAAATAGAGTAAAAGAAGAAACAGAGCGGAAAGAGACCACCCAAAGTACTAGAACCAAAATCAGCGTTATCCCTCTCCTTTTCCTGTGTTCCAGAACTTCTGTCCATAATCCTGCATCTAGGAAGAAGAAAAAAGGCCACAATATTAATAATTTACAGAGATCTTCTATAATAACACTTTTTATAAAGAAATGCCAAAAAGGAATGTGTGTGAAAATCTGCTTTGTAGCAGCCGTCCCCATGTGAAGAAGGGCAAAGGGCTCTCCTTTTTGTAGTGTTGATCTACAGCAATTTGGTCTTAATCTGTTATAACAAAGCAGTCACATTGACAACAGCAAGTTCTACTGCAATGTTAGATTGTTCCCATATGTTCTGCCTAACATCTGCTCGGTGTGTGAAGCCAAAGTTTCTCCTTTTTCTGTAGGCATTCGGAGCCCTTTTCTTCGTAAGGCAATGTCAGGATGAATGACAGGAAATTAAAGTTGAATTATTTAGCTTTGGAAAAGTGTACAGAACAATACATTATTGAAGAACGCCCAGTTGAAGAAACTAAAGTAAATGAAAGTAGCTGCAGGTGGTCTAATCTGTCCTCTGTGTACTTGGCCACAAATTCCCGTTTGTAGAGAAGGCGAAGATGCCAACTCTGAGCAGCAAACTCTGCAGTTTGGTCCAGTGTCTATTGTGCATTTTTTTAGTGCCGGTAACAGAACTTAGATAATATAGTGACTGCACGGCTTTGGTTACAATGGGAATTTATCAGAGAAGTTTTAAAGCAGCTGAGAGGAAGTTTTGGCAAGAACATTGTCACACAAATGCGGTTTTTAAATAGTTGTAAGTTGTCAGTGATTTATCTCTATGGGTTCTGATCAACAGCAAGCGTGGGTGCTCAGTGGCTCTTTCCCAGGGAGCTGAGGGAAAATGTTGTTGGCTTTCCAGGCACAAAACTGAAACAGTGTGAGGGTACAGAAAGGTTATAAACCACTGGATCCCAGTGGTTTTGACAAGCAATTAAGCTACCCTGACCATTTACTGTGGTCATGCACCCTACCATCAAAGTTCGGGCACTGTTGAAAATAGCTCTGTGGAAGAGCTTCAGACTACGTGCTGTCAATTTGAGGAGCACAGTCAAACCACAGCACCTGAAGACTTGCTATCACAGGAATGGCAGGGACAAATAGGGATAAATGCAGGCTAACAGTTATTTAGTAAATATTATTTCAGGTGTAGTCAGCATCTGGTGCATCAGAACAGGGGTGCAGCCATGAATATCATCTGGGAATGTCCCCTAATCCAAGCAGGAAAAGAGAAGGTACCAGTATCCATTTCTTTTTTTTTCCTTCCAGGAGTCAAGTTCATCAGTCTGCAACCCTTTTTAGCTGCTGATTGCTGGTCCTTTGTCATACCCAGCTTAGAAGGGGCAGTATGAGGAATACTGAGAAACTGTGGAATTTGACAGATTTGTTCAGGAAAATTCCTTTCTCAGCCTGCTAAGCTGCTAATTGCTTAACTCATCACCTAGGAAAACATACAGTCCTCATGGGTTAAGGAGGGATGGGGAGAGCAGATAAAAAAACCTTTGAACCAAGTTTTAGCTGACTCTTTTGCAGCAAAGTTGTGGGTGCTATCAAACAGGATTAATGCTGCTGAGCACCGTGGCCAGGGAGGTGATCGCCCTCTTTGGAGGCATTTTTCCTTCACCTCAAGCCTCTCTTAGCTCTGCCGTTGCTGCACTGCACTGTGTTTTATGGCAGAAACATATTCTATGTCTGCTGCTGCTGAGACCCGTGTTTTTGACAGCGTCAGCTCAGTCTTCCTGAGAGGTCTTGGCTCTCCCCCAGCCGACTGCGCGCCTGGACAAGTGGAACTGCACAGATCCTTGCTGTTCTCCTGACTCTCTCTGTACAGAACCTACTCTTCGCCTCTGGGAAATGGGGCAGGGACTGGTCTGCAGAGATAATAAATGCCACTTGGAACAGAGTGCGAAGGAAGTTTAACTTAACTTTTGCCAGATCGTAGCTTGATTTATGTGCGAGGCTTAATTTAACTGTTGCCAGACCTTTTCACTTTCAATTTCTTTTCAATATAGTCATGGGAAAACATCCCTCACCATAAAGCTAGAAGTATCTTCTTCCTATATGATGAACAGGGGCAGTCTCTGTGGGTTTCTCAGACTTCTTTTGTCTAAACACCAATGTATGGTGCTCTCGGGTAGAACTATATGTAATTGCTCCTTTTGATTCTGTAAGTTTATGGAAGTCTGAAGTAAATGTTAAGTATTCTCTAATTGAGTATAGATAGCAGTTAATTATTAGTAGTAGGTAAGAGTAAATACAAGTGGATTATTATCTATGCTTATAATGTCCTTCTCCTTTTAATTTATGCAATTCCTTGAATGCCCAGAATGCCAACTGTGTGCGTGTGTATTTGTAGTTCATCTAATCTTGAAGTTTTGTGGACTATTTCCCTCTTGAAAAAGTAAAATATAGCATTCTGTGAAAGACAATTACTGGAATATACTGGAGCATTAGCTTGCACCGATCTAGCTACATTTATTTTTTTTTTTTGCATTAATTCATTCCGGTCTTCAAAGACAAAATTATACCTGGTGAAGGTTTAGCACAAATAATGTCTTCTTTATATATTTTATGAAATAGGAAAAAGAAATTCTGAGTTGTATGTTGTTTGACAGAAATCTGAAAGTTGCTAATAACTCATTGGAATGCTGTGTAGTTGGACATGCCTTGCTTGAGTGCAGGAGACCTCCCGCGTCTGTTGGATACCAAAAGGTGCTTTTGACAGTTCTATGAGGAATGCAAAGAGATGGGCAGTGATTTCATAGTTTTCTTCTCTTTCTAGACCATTGATTGCTGACCAACTCGGGAATGGAAGATATGCATGACTATTCTTGGGTTTTGATATTATGCAAATAATGTCAAGTGTAGAAAGACTTGTGACTCTCTTCTGATCCCACTCTCTGAAAAAATGAGACTGTTGATTGCAGGGTCCCCAGGTTCACAACTGGGGAAAGTTGTGAAAGTTCTACAACTTTGCACTAAAATATTTTTCATGCAAATCTATTTTATACAGAAAAAAAGCATAAGGTATTCTTGTATTTTTTTTAAAGTGTTTCAGCACAGAACTATGGGGCCTACTCTTTTCTTTCTTCCTATGTTGCATCCTCAGAAAGGCCACAAGTGCTTGGGAGAAGAGCCACGGGTGAGCTAGATACAAAAAAGGGTTCCTGGGCAACCTCTGCCTTTCCTGGTCCGAGCTCACACATAGACAGACCAAGAGTGCCCAGTCGCTGCTGTGACTTCCTTTTCTCCACGCATAGTAGCAGTACTTGATGAAAAAGTAGAATTACAGAATCATAAAATCATTTTAGAGATGATACCATTTTAGAGATGATACAGGAAGTTTCATTTTCTAAGTGTCTTTTTTTTAAGAGTCTTCCCAGAAATGATCCTTGTGTCATTTGTGTATTCACTCCTTCAGTAGTACTCATGAGAAGTGCTTGGGGGTTTGTGGTGTTCTGCTGGTTAATGCAGAAATACTGGCACATCCATAAAATTGGCAAAAATAAATGTAAGCTTGTGTGTTTGCCTGGCCAGTGATTAAGGACATATTTTTATTCAAATAGTGTGGTTTCCTGATTCTGATTTTTTTTTTCTTTTAGTACAATTAGACACCCAGTGATAGACAAAGTTCTTAGTATGGGATTTTTAGTCCATGTTTCTTTAGGGGAAAAAGCAATTGGAGCAAATAAACTGACTCAAAACCTGCTAAAGTTTACATTTTCAGAATTATTGGAGACCTGGAAAGGAACATGAGAAAATAGGCTACTTCAGATATAATAGTCCCTGAAATGGAAAAAAGAGTACATAATGCAAAGGATGAAGCAGAGCCTGGAGGGGCGGTGGTGAAGAAAAGATCTGCTCTGCAGTCTGGAGAGGGCTTGCTGTGCTTCCCACTGTGGCCCTGGCCCTGCTGAGAAGGGCTGCTTTTCCTGTTGGAAAGCATTTCAATCAGTTTTTCTCTCAGAGCTTTCACCTGTATTTCCAGGTGAGATAAATTACTTGCATAATCTCAAGAATACAGTTATTTTTTTTTAAGAATAGCCGATCATTATGGACTCTTGGATTTCCAGATCTGGGACAGGAAAAATTCCATGTGAATTGCCGTTAGCCATTTTTCAATATGATTTGGCAATGTTTACATTTTATGAGTTAATACTCTGCAAAAGCATTGGAAAAATAAGAACAATAATGACTAGAAGTAACCTATTTTACCTCTAATTGTTGGTTCTCATGGAACGCTATTGATTTCTTACTATATGATTTCATATGTGTGTCTATATATACACACACACTATTTTTCAGTGTGTATATACTGCTCTTTTCAACCTGTTGAAAAATTGCCTTTTCTGTGATGTCTCATGTTCCGCAGGGTAGGACAAAACATAAAGGTGGATGACCCCGGTGTGATGGACCTCACTGTGTGCACAGCAAAGGCTGCCATTGGCATCCCCCATGTGCTAAAAAAATGAACGGATTAACTCTGTTCTGAGGATCTATGATGTCCAGGTCCATTCGCTCCTGTCACTGAGGGCTTCTAATGAGCAGCGCTTTGTGTGAATCCCCTCTCATTTATTAAAAGGCTTTTTTTCTCTTGAATATCTACTTACACTCTTCTCTTTGCTCATTTAATTACGTGGACTCTGACCGATGTGACTCGGAGTAGAAGCTGTTTCAATGTTAAAAGATTAGTGACATGGCAGTGTCTCTAAACAATTGCAAAAATGAATGTATCTGGACTACATTAATATTTTTGTGTCTGAAATGTATAGACACAATGGCAATGGTATTTTATACAAAAATATATTTTATCTGTTTTGTCGTCAGTGGCAAGAGGTGAATGAGGTTCTTCTATAATTCTACTGTCTTTTGCAAGGTCTTGGTCAAACCCAGACATTGTAACTTTCTCTTTAAAAAGTCTTTATAGATGCTGATAATTTGGGAATGTATCTAACAAATGGTGTGTACTTTACCCTAGATAATTCTCTTCCTGATTTTTTTTTTTTTTTGGTTGTAGTCTGATATAATGACCAGCTTTCCTTTTCACTTCATTGAAATATGGGAATCTGTTACAGAGTAGCCTTTAGCTACTAAGATAAGGTGTAACATGGGGGATCACCAGCAGGAAATCCCACACTGGGATTATCCATCATTGCAGTAGTTGCTGGAAATGACTGAAATAGGCAGGCAGGAAAAGTTACAGAAACTCAGTGAGTTCTGATGCCATAAATTATAAATTTAAGAACAAGAATCACAGATTTGGCTGCTTTGAGGATATATCAGAGACCGTGGAGAGGTTGGGTTCTCTTTGTAGCTGTTCACCTTCAGAGAGGAAGTCAGCTCATCTAGTTTTCTGTTGCATTTTGAGGGAAAAATCTTGGTTGCAATTGCAAAAAGATTGGTTGCAATGTTTTTTCTTACATTTTTTTCCATCTAGTTTATGATGCTGTCTTTTTTGTAGAGGCAACTGTGATTTCAAGTCATTCTTAGGTTTTCTTGAAAGCCAGCTCTCCTTGATCATAAATATATTTAGATGTGCTCCTTAAGATGAGAATCAGATTAAGGTATGTGCTGTTACATCAGATAATAGGGCTTCAAATCTTGAAGCTATGACTATGCTTAGGAAAAAAAAAAAGAAAAAAGAGGAGGAGAGGAAATTTCTTGGACATAACTGTTTAAGAAGGTTGCAAGCAGATTGAGTTGCAAATGGTAAAGGGCATGTGTCTGGTCTCTCCAGCCTGTATTTTTGGCTAGCGTGTGAGTGTAACTTGCGCACACAGGAATGCTTGGTTTTTGCAAGGGCAAACTGAGGGCCATCTGTCCTGCAAAACTGTGGTTGCAGAGACCCAGTTGACTCAGAGGATTGAAAGCTAATAAATCAAAAGTGATACATTGTCAGCTGGCAGTAAATTTGTCACTCTTTCATTTACGTGAGGCTGTGCAGAAGTAGTGATATTTGATAGTTCTTTCATCCTTGCTCAGTAATTTCAGAAATTTTTTCCAAGTGGAAGAAAAAAATAATTAAACTAATTATACAGATGAAAAGAACAGGGATATATACCGGAAAAAAGGCAGTGGCTGATTGAAACTGATAGGTGATGTGTTCTGAAAGATAACATTTAGCTAAGAGAGTCTAAGACAAAATATATAGTATTATTAAGTCAGTGTCAATGTTTTGTATGCATTAGCAGGTTATTTTCAGATCTGCCTTCCTACACGGTTTTGCTCTCAGAATTATGTACAAATCGTATGATTTAAAGCATTTCCTATTTATGTTTATTTGAATTTGATGTTTCCTGGTAGGATGAAAACCAAAAAGCTTCTTGCCATAAAGCCAGTCTGTGCTACTATATGAGAAGTTGGAAGGCAGTTCTGAAGTGTACAGTGGTGCCAACAGCATTCCAACCTTTTCAAGGAAAGAAATTTGTTTGCCTTAAGAAATATAAGAAAACATAAACAACTGGCTTATAAGGTTTGTAAGCAGTGATAAATCGATTCAAATATTACAAATAAAAAATCTTTGCTTTTCACAGATTTGCATTGTTCAGAGCTGGGCAGTGCTGGGACATGCTGCCTGTTTGAGGTGGGAGTGAGGAGATATGTGTCTGAGATGCAAATAAAAAGCATTATGTATTAAAGTGAATTATTTTAGTATAAATATAGACATGAAACCCGTGTTTTTGTTTTCAGATTTAACAAATCAAGTAGAGACAATTGGACTGAAGCTGCAGAAAATAACGGCCGAGATGGACCACTACAAAAAGTTGTTAATGTAAGATTTCTGTTTGCTTGATTGTTTCCCCACTGTGCATAAAGCTGTAACAAAACCCTTTTTTTCAGAGAGTGCTGCTCGTCAGGGTAATTTGAGAAGGTTCTGACCAACAGAGAAAATATTTTATCTTCATATTAAATGGCCTGTATTTCTAAGCACTGACTGAGCATGTCTGTCTGTGGGAGCACGGCTTTCTTCCTCCCCCTGTGTTTAATGATACAGCAAAGAGGAGGGTTAGGTCAGCTCAGTCCCACCCTTCATTTCAAGTATAGGATACATTTTGTGAAATCCATACAACTTCTGGACTAAAAAGTACGTGGAAAGCAGTATTTCACATTGTAGGTTTGAGATGGAGGGAAGGGTGCAATAAAACTAATCAGAAACTTTAGTATTTAACCAGTGAGTATGATTTCTTTTTCTTTTTTTTTATCCATGCCCCAAAATGTAAATTTCCTGTGCCTTTTCCCCATACACCAGTATGATATTGTGGTTTGTAATTTTACTGTGTTGTGCCTATGGTCTCGGGTAAGAGTGTGCAAAACCTAAATGAACAGAGCATGGAAAATCATTCAGAAATAGCATCAACCTTTATAATTCACTGATGAAAATAAACATTACTGTTTCAAATATGAAGCTCCAGAGTAATGAACTAGTACTGTCAATCTTGAGACCAGCTATCATCAGTCTTGTATGTTTTCCGGAAATTTAAACAAGGATTCATTCTTTTATGATGTGTACTTTCTGGTTTCAGTTCCTATATTCAGAGGATCTGATCATAACAAAGTTGCAAATATTTGGAATGCTTAGCAACAAAGTATTTTAATGATAATACAAGTATTGAGTATGAAAAAAAGATTTCATGAACACAGTTAAATAAACAGTAACAGGTTTCCAGGTCTAATATTAAAATTTCAGTGTAATTGGGGTACAATTTAATAAAATAACATATTCTATATCTGTTTAGATGTAAATATGAAGTTTAACCATGGTTATTAATTGGTGAAATAATGACATAATGACACAAAATCTGCAAAGTTTCCAGGCCTCTTACCTGCTAAATTGCTATTTATTCGTATCTTACTTGAAACTTTCATGTGTTACGAGATTTCACTTTCTTGTTTGCAACATTAAGCATGTTGTGATCCTAGGTTAGGCTGAGTTGACATTGGAAGCGTAACTTTGAATTACTTTAAAATGTGGCTAAAACCTACAGAACTTTTTGTTGTCTGCCTTTTAACTAAAATAGAAAATGCAAGTCAGATAATAGGTCAATAAACCTGGTGTTGAGATTACTGCATGAGTAAAGGCTATCATTTCTTTGGATAAATATAATTTTTAAAAAATATTTTATTAGGGTGAAATCAGCGGAACTTGATGTCTGTCAAAATGAGCTGAAAAAAATGAAATACGAAAATGGAATTTCTGAGTCAAGGTAACATAACATATAGATTTCTGAGCAGTGAGAGCAAAAATTTTATTATTTTAATATAGCTTTTATAGTTTTTTTTTCAGGTTTTAGTTTCTATTTTTGTGTTCATGTCACTAGATTTAACTTCATAAAGAATATATAGCTTTTTTTCTAAGATTTGATTTTCCAGGGACAAATGATTTCTGCTTGTTTAGTGTCTGTAAATTAGAATATAGTAACTATGATGCTGATACTTTTTTAATTTCATCTTAGACTTACAAAGGAGCTCAAGGAAAAGGAGGAATCTCTTCTAATTTGCCAACAAGTATGCAAACATTTACAGGAAGAGGTGGCTGAGAAAGAAAGGAAAGAAGAAGATCTAAAAAGAAGAACCAGTCGATCAGAAGGTGAACTGGAAGCACTTAAAGCTCTTCTTAGACAAACAGAGGAGGAGGTGGTGATGTTGAAACAAGAAAGGTAATCTCAGCTGAGACACCACGGGTAATCTCCCGTGACTATGCTTTCAACCTAGACTGTCTTTTGGGAAATCTATTCAAAATAAAACATTCCTCCTCTGCTAGTTCCTCAGCCTCTCTCACTGTTACTGAAAGGACAGGTAGATTCTGTAAAGCGCCAGAGGTGGTTTGTGCCGGTCGGGATGCAGGAGGAGAGGTCACAGAAGGAGGAGTGTGACTATGGTGCTGGGCAGACTGGGAGAGACCTGCTGGTCCCACCTGTGTGTTCTGAAGTGTCTCTGTGCTCAGAAGGGTCCTGCCCTGCCACTGCCCCTTCTCATCTCCAGCTTTTAGGGCAAAACTCAAAAAGCCTTGGCAGTCCTCAGCCGATGTTGTAACCCATTTGATGGATTTTTAAAATTATCACAGCATAGACAAAACTTGATGAAAAGGAAAAAAAGCCTATTAAAAAAAAAAAAAAGGAAGGAAAAAATTCCTTACTTTGCAGTCCAGGGCTTCAGTTCAAGCTTAACCAAAACACCCATTTATTGCCATTGTTATAGCTGCTGTTTGTTATATGAGGCTTGTATAGAAAAAGCCCTGGAGAGTTTAAATTCTTGTAACTTATGTTATTAGCAACTTGCAAACCGTAACAATGCTATAAATATTGCAATATGCCAGGTTATTGGATGTGGTCTAGTATTCAGTGAAGTATATGGACAGCTTCCCACCAGTTTAGTCTTATTTTGAAGGTTATCAAATATCAACGAAGCTGCCATTTTCCCTGTAATTACTTTTCAGATGTGGAAAATAAAGCACTGAACTCCTGAGGATTGTATTTTCTGGAATGATATCTAGTTTAAGAGCCTTTGTTTTTTTAGAATTCTGCACTTACCAACCTAAATTCACATTTTTAAATTGCTTTGAGTGTAATCTATGTATCCAATTTTATTCCTAACAACCACAGGCTTGTTTTTACTATTTAAGTGTCCTGCTAGTAAATTTTCAGTTATTGGCAAAAAGGAAAGTGCTGTCCTCTACTTAAGACATAGCAGTATGTTATTTGTTTGGTTTGTGTACAGTGGAAAATTTATTCAGAAAAGTGGCTTTTGGAGAAGATAAGCCTTTTCTGAGAGTGATGTGCACCAAGAGGCATTAAGCTATTTTCATATTTAAAGCATTTGAATATTCTCTGTACATTAGTACCTGCCTGAAATTATATTATATGTTAATTTAAGAATATTTCCCTTCTACTTAGACCCCAGATATATGAGTTGTTCCAGGTGGTATGTTGCTAATAATCTAAGTTACAAGATTTTAAACTCTCCAGGGCTTTTTGCTTTACAAGCCTCACGTAACAAAAAGTAACTCTAACAATGGAAAGCACTCGGGGGTTTTAACTCAAAACCTGTTACAATTTTTTAATTAATGATAGTAATATTCCAAGTTCAGTAAATACAAAAATTTCTGGTTTGAATGTTGTAACATTTATTCAGTGTTCTTCAACCTTTCACTTGAGAAATATGAAAAATATGTGAGCTTTAAATATGTATGTGTGGAAGAAAGACCAACTGTAGTATTTTCTTTAAAACATAAAATTCATAAAGCATGTGATGGCATTATGCAAATGCTAAGTAGTGATTACTGCTGTGCCTCTGGGCTCCAGGCAGGATTGCTGGGCTTATTGCACAGAATACTAAACAAAGAGGAAAAGATGAGCCTTTGCCACAAAGGACTTAATTGCAAGAAAATGGCATACCACCAATCTGGGCAGAGCACTTATTTACATACAAGTTTTTGTGGTTTCTAGGGAGTTAATGCTGATTTCTCATCAGAACAGAACAGAGCAGCTGCAGGAAACATTAAGACAGAAGATGCGGAATGAAGATAACTGGAGGGAGAAGGTAATACTGGATGTGCAGTTGGCATCCTTTCGATTTCTTTCTTTATTATTTTTTTCAGTTGTAGTCAGCTGTCACAAATGAGTACAGTACGCCAGATGCCTATCTCCTCAAGTGCAAACATGTCAATAGTATTCTTTGTACAAGAGGTTTTAATGGGTGATCTCTCTACATAGGTTGGAACTGAATGCAGAAGGTATTTAGTAGAGTGTTTACAGACGTGGCAGATACTCAGGTCTGATCCAGGCTTCCCAGGTTTCAGGGTATTTGCAAGGTGCCTGTGCTAGGAGCGCAGTCTCCTGCAAGCCCAGGTGTGAGGAGCAGGACTTGAGCCCACTGAACCTCTCATCTTGCAAACTCTGCTTTCCCTGGGTGCTCTGCAGGAAAGGGGTGCAGCAGGAAAAGCCTAGTCTCACGGGCTGTTGTCCTACACAAGCTCCAAGGAGATGAACATACAGAGCCCACCCTGTTCTGTGTCGACAGTCTGGGTTGTAAACCCTGAACCACAATTCTGCATGTGGGAGTGCATCAGTACCCAGATCTGACACATCTGGCAGAGAAGCATGGGAAAGCATATATTAAATATTGAAGTAGTTGCCCAGTAAAAATGAGGTTGGGCATTGTTGACAAGATGCAGAGAACACAGAGGCTTCCTGCGTGCGGGTTAAGGGAACTGAAACTGAAGATTGCTATTTGTGAAACAAATCTAGAAAATAAATAATAAGCATATGATAAAAATGATAAACAGGCTTTTGTACTGGAGCTATCAGGAGTTGCTGAATAGCAGAATGCAATGGAGATGTTAGCTGTACAGCTGACAAGGAGGACGAGAGGTGTGTGGATATCCTGTCTGGTACTCAGCTCTGGATGCAGGATGCATATTTGTGCCATCCCTGGGACGATTCTGTCACTTGTGACAATTGGCAAGTGAAGAAGTAACACGACAGTTTTATCCTTTCCAAGTCCTCTGTGAACGTGAAATTTGTTGTTTTGATATGAACCTGTAGTTCCCGCTGGTGTCAGGACAATTCCCCACATGTCCAGAGAAGAAATGACACCCACAAACTATCAGTGTCATCTAGCTCAAGATCTGAAGTCCTTGGAACGAGCATTGCTTTCAGCCTGGGGGTGCAGGGGAGCTTGTGCAACCTGGGGTTCAGGGTACATGTGCCCCTCCATGCAGAGAGACACCGCGTTCTGCCTGACCTGGCAGGCTCTGCGTGCCCACAGGCAGAGCAAAGAGCTTAGTGGGAGATGGGTATTGACTCGATGAGCACACACAGAGCTGATTACAGCATGGGAACCTCAGCAGCAGGGTGGTAGTGCTGGCTGTCGGCTGCGGTGGGGGGCCAAGGAGCGTGGTGGGTAGGTGGAGGAGCATGGTTAGACTGGAGAACTGGAGAAGGAGACATGGCAGCAGAAATATAAGGCATGTGGCTCGTCCATTCACTTGAGCTGAGGATTCTCACATTAAAAAAAGAGGTAAAGGAGCTGCACAGTGAAAGGCCTGGAGCTAGAACAGACCTCTAGCATGAGAAAGGCTTCTGTTCTTTCTTCTGACCTCTAGCATCACCAGTTCCTTTCAGACAGTTGCATCTCTGACAAACAGGCTCCTGCAAATGAATCTGCCCTTTCTTTACTTACCTTCCCTTCAAATCAGAACAGTATGAAAATAAAGACTTCAGTGAAATTTACTGTGAAAATACCTCTGTATTTAATTTGAAAAGACTTCATGCTCCTATGACTTGGCTTCTCCGTGAAATGGCCCATCCTTTGTTATTTTATTCACTGACTCTTACAAGCCTGCAAAGCCACTTTTACACGCCTTCCCACCTAGGCTCCTTGAGTAATTGGATGATGGTTCTTTTCACAGTGAGGAGGAAGGGGAATGTGGAGGGAGAATGATACACCTTCCATACATACGTGCTCCTTTACAAATGCCTATTTCTCCTTTATTTAATGGAGGAAAAATAAAATTAAGTAAAGGCTGCAGACGGGAAGGATGGTTGCGATACATCCAGGAGGTCAACCCAAATTCAGGAGGTAACTGGGTTGGTTGGGGGACAGAGTGGGAAAGACTTCTTAGGTCTCGTCCTGGTCCATGGGTGTAGGTGCGACACTATGAAGATAGCTCAGAGTTGGGGCAGCACACCCTTCAAACATCTCACCACGGCCTTGCCAGTGCTGAACATGTTGTCCAGGTCTGTTCCACAAACATAAACTCCTGTTAACGTGGGTTTTCTTGTTAGAAGGGCTTCCCACCGCTAGCCACATCTTTAATAGGTATAACTGCATTCTACAAAGTTAAGTTATAACTTGTTAGTTGTCTTTTAGTACGTGCTTGGGTTTGAGGTCTTCCCTGGAAAAATACTTTCACTTAATTTAAAAAATAAACATGGATGCCCACTCTATGTGCTAATTGGATAGGTTTCTTAGCTAATTGCACAGCTGTTTGGAATGTGGCAATGCTACACCTCCTTGTTTCTACTGGGCTTTGAGCAGGCTCACTGCATAACTGCAATCTTGGGAATGGAGACCTTTGGCTCCGCTCTGCGGAACAGATTGCTTTTTTCTTGGGGTTTTGTGTCATGCTATGAGGTTCAGAACTGGAGACTCTAACTGGGGTTGGAGAGTCCAGCTGCCAGTCTCTTCCGGTGGGATTTGGAAAGCTGTTTACCATAAATACCCCTGTAAGTAACCTTTGTTTTAATCTGCCACTTTTTCCTGGGAGCACAACTCCCTCCCTAAACTGAATATAAGAAGGAAAAAAAAACCTCTATGAAAGAAAAATTGAAAATAGTGTTGAACAATAACTCCGACTTTTCTGATTTAAGCCTTACATAATTGGTGACTAAAATTACTGTCTCTTTGTTTTTTGGTTCAGTACGTGAGAAGTGTCTGAAAGCTTTATTTAGTCTTGGGAAAATTTTTTGACTACTAGCAATTAAGATCTGTTACATTTCTTTTAAAACTTCTTAACCTCTCTGTCGCAGGATATAATTTTAGAATGAGGTCACACTGTCTGCATAATCACAATGTATTGTTCAACCTGACATTAAAACAAGATAAAGACTGCTACTAGTAAGAGAGAGCAATTACAGCTTTGGTATCACAGCCGTTAAAATGCGGTGAACGTCAAGTGCTCTAAAAATGTTCTCATCAGACAAAAGAATCAGAAATGTGACAAAGTGACAAAGTTATCTTTCTCTTGGGTCAGTGTGCCATTGCATAAGTATAAAGTGTTCCAGTTTTCTATTTAAAATACAGATGAATTTTAAATTGTTTTAATGGAACAAAAAAATTTCTCTTTTACAAAAGATTTTAACATTGATGTAAACACTTGTTTTATGGATTCTTAGAATACTAATTAACAAGAGGTGTGTAAGTGGTTTTAAAGCAATTAGTAGCCATTATGCTTTCTTTGAAGATCAACTGTGATTTTCTTTCCTGTTCTGGTTATCAGCTATATTAGCTTCAAATGTTAAATATGAAAAATGCTCAGTTTTTTCTACTTTCTACTGCTTTTATTTTTTTAGTCTTTGTAATCAAGTAGCCTACAACCTGTGATCTGCTTCTGTAACAATATGTAGAGTTAATAAAATTGGTTTTCTACGATTGGAATCCTAACTCCCATATCTAATAATATAGAAGATATATCTATTATAATAACAATAATAGTAATAATAGTCTACTTTGAGGATCTTCCAAATATACCAGTTTTAAGCTAAACCTCAGTGGGGGATTTGTGCCTATACCATGTCCAGGATTGGGTATGTTGCGATTTACAAAATCATGAAAATATTTTGAGTTTATCTTTTCCCCAGAAAGAGTTAGGGGGATTTGTTATACTTTTGCTCACAATTAGTGTATGAAATTAGATAATTGTAATTAAGCTGATTCTGGGCTTTTCTTTTTTAATAATTTTAAGTAATTAGGCTAGTGTTGTGCACATTTAATGTGCCTTTCATATTCTTTCAGCGTGATATGTTAGAATTCAGACTGCAGAAGTAGAATTTTAGCATTTTGGGTCAGGAAAAATATTTTTCAAAATACAGCCTCCAGGCTCTTATTTTCAGGAAATTATGGCTGAATTTTCAAATTTGAATTTACAATATTAAATACATGAGATGCCTTAAGCACTGGGATATTTTGCCCAGAATTTGCAACTCTTTCACTTACATTTCTCCTATTTTTTGTCCCGAGCTTGTCCCACATATGTACTATCACTGCTGTGTTGTCAGGACCCTAAAAACGAGCTGAAGCTGCTCCTTGCTGTCCTCGCTTGCTCCCTGGAACCTGGACTGGCACTGGGGCCAGCGTGGTGGCCACGAGCCATCATCACCTGGGGATGCTTAGAGAGGCAGGCATCCTGCTGATGCCTTGCTGAGAGGTTCTGTGGAGGTTCCTCTATATGCTCCTTGCCCTAGATTGCTGGGATTTAGAATATATTTAGGGGAAAGGGGTTGTGTGATAAAATTGGTATGTGGTGCTGACGTGCATTGTGATTCTAAATCGCAAGATGGCATGTGTGGAGTATGTGTCACCTGAGTGTGGTCCTTGGGAGCAGACAGACAAGCCTTTTATATGGCAAGTTGCTGTTCCCTGACAAGGCTGAGTGGCAGAGCATGAATAAAACATGATTTTATAAGAAAGAGCTAAGATCTTTATAGTTTAATATTGAGCTTATGGCCTAATTTTAGCACAGTAGATGTCGTTTACTGCAAAATGTATCATTTTGCTGCATTTGAAAAATAAAAACGAGCTGTTTTACCTTGAATGCTTTCAGCAAAGTGATCCTCTATTTTAAGAACCAGCTAAGGATTTTGTAATTTAATGTTTTCATAGTGATTTAGCGTGAAGCTCAACTGCCTAAATTTAGGCGTCTAGCACTGCTTGAGACACCATGGGGCTTGTGAGACATCTTCCCAGGGCTACTGGCAGTGACTCAGTGCCGATGTTCTGCAGAGCAGGAGCCATCAGTGCCTCCGGGAGCCAGCGGGAAGCGGGAGCTTTCCCTCGCCAGGCTCCAGCGGTTGCAATCATTCGGTTGTGTTTGTTCAGCGCCCAAAATCTCAGTCTGCCAAATTTCACATCCCTTCATTTATGGCAGTGTGGAATGTGAAAAATGTTTTAAGATGACTTGCTACATATCATTAAAAACTATTTGTTCCTTAGATGGAGATTGATCTGGCTAAAGGTGAAGCACGACACAAAGAAGCAATTCTTAAAGTCAAGGAGGAAGCGAGAGTGGAAATAGACATTGAGAGACAAAAACAGCAAGAACTGATCACAAAATATCAGAGAGACCATGAAGAGCTCCAGAAGAAGGTTTGTAACAAGTGGCAGCAGATAGTGTTAACTTCTCAGAAATAGTGTGTGAAGGAGTAAACCTCTTTTATGTGTAATCCTGTATCTAGATGATACTATATTACTGTCATCTACAATACAATACAGTCATAAAGGTCTTCGCCAACCTAAGTGATTCTATGATTCTGTATGTTTCAATTTTTTTTTTAAATGGAGCAGGTTAATAAGTAAGTATTCCATTTAGTTAAATGGTGTGGAAGTTCTTCCTTTGCTCACGTTTTCTGTACCCTGAGTTCATCTATGTCCACAGACTGTAGTTGTTAATTATTTTTAAACTGACAACATCATTTTTAAAGGCCTTGAACTGTTCCGGACTATGACAGATTGTCACAAACCCATCTGCACTGTTTTCTTCCTTCTCAGATTAATTCAACAGCGATGGGGTAAGGTCCAGTGGCCAGTTAACAGCTTTGTGGTCTGTAATGGTAGTTGCATCATATGGAGGTGGCTATTCCCAGCTACTCAGACCTACAGTTTGTGAAGTTTTATCTAGAAATTGAAAATTGTACCTATAACTTTAGTTTTCAAAAGATTTGACACATTTCTTGAGAATACTGGAGAAGTCAAACAAATTTAATGAAATTATATTCTTATTTAAAATTGATTACATTACACAATGTTTTAAAGAGATGAAAGTAACAGTTTGGCTTAGTTCACTTTACAGATATTTGCCTATGATTTTAAAATCCTGAAGAAATACTGGCTTGCAACAAAGACGTTAAATTATCCCATTTTTACCTCTCTTTCTCCATTTGATCTCGACATACTAATTAATCTCTCCATTCTGAGTGAGTTTTGATTAATTTACAGCTCTCTGATATTCTTTGAGGGTATTATGTAAATTCAAAGCATTTATTTTTTTGTCCCTGAGGACATGTATGTTTGCATTTGTATTTTTTTTTTCCTGAAATCAACATTTGTCTGATACTTAATTCTACATATCTAATGATATCCACTGAATGTAGACTAATGCAGTTTTTGTCTAATCTAATGCAGATACCAGGATTAATATCCAGTGCCACCAGCAGCTTAAGGATGGAGGCAGAAATTCTTGAAAAGAAGCTACAAGATGCCCAGACCAAACTTGCAGAGAAAGATGAAGATAAGGAGAAAGAAATTCAGAGCCTTAAAAGACTAATTACTGAACTTGAATTTCAGCTGACGATGGAAAAGAACAATAATGAATCATTTCTGGATAACATGAGGAAAGAAATTAAACACAAGTCAGATGAACTGGAAAAATTAACCCAGGAGAGGACACAACTGATTCACAATTTGAGTCAAGTTCAAGAGGAGGTAGGAACATGACTGAGGAAATGCCTTGCTATTTTTACTTAGAGACATGTGATTTCTATAATCATTCAAAACATCTGTATTTCTGAACCTGTTATGTACTGGTTTAAAACCCATTGAAATGAAAACATTTATTAAAAAAGGCCATCATAATTTCATAAATAAAATATGTCACAAAATATGTGATTTTTTTAATTTGGTAGATACTTAAACTAGTGTTTTATTTAAAAAAAATCATAAAAAATACAGGTCCTTCAGGGCATTTGTTTCCTAGTGTCTATCCTCACATCATGCTACATAAACATGAGTATACAGTAAAGTATTCTTTGTGTTTTTAAAGTAGAATATATGGACATTTCTCATTTTTTTTGAACAGACAGCAGCAATCCTCCCAGTAATCTTACTAATTTTGGAAATAAGTTGTAAGAAAAAACTTCATACTGTCAATAGGAGCGAGAATAGATGCAATCCTGTTCTGAATGGCTTTAGGGGCAGAGATTGCTTCTTTTAATGTGGGAGTATGTGTGTGCATCCTGCCATGCTAATGGGGATGTATCCCACTTCCCACCAGTAAATCCACTTTCTATAGCACAGGAATGCATAAAAGTTAATCAAATATGAAAAGAAATTTGACTGATGGATATTCTTACCACAAACATTTGCTGAATGTTTTGAATATAATGGGAAGGGAGGAGAGAACGCTCTACTGCTCTATGAGAAATGTGAAAACAGTGAAGTGAGGGACTGTAGATAAGATTAGACTGGAATGTCCAAAGTAATTAAGTGGCAGAAAAAAAATTAGTAAACAATGAAAATGAAACTCTTCAAAATTAATTAGGGCTTTGGTTGATATTTGTTTTTTACCTGAAGAAGGTTCAGAAACATTGTGCTAGTGAAATTAGAATGATGCTGGCAGTCATTCTGTCCTGTACCTGTGGAAAGGCTCTTGGAAAGACATGCCCTCTTCAAGTGTTGGTCAGGAGCTTCAGCAGAGTAAGGAACACAATTATCCTCAATCATGAGCTTACACTGGCTCTGCTATGTTCTTAGTTTTCCCTACTCTGGAACAGAGTTCCTCCTCTAATATAATTGTACTAGGAAATGGGCAGGTAAGAGTGGTTGAAAATTGAAACTGGTTTTCAGATAAACTTTGCACCAGGTTCCTTCCTCAGGTTTGCAGATAACACTTCCCAAATCATTTCATGGACTGTCAGCGGCCATCTGAGTGGCAGGGAAAGTAGCGTCTAACTTTCTTTCATTAACTTGTCTGCAGAGTTAGGTATTCAGAGAATAAGTTGTTTTGGATATTTACATCTCTCCTATTTCTGCTTCTGCATGTAGATATGTTCCTTCTCCAACACTTCCTTCCCTTGCAGTTGGCACAGAGGTTAGACAGCCTGAGCAGAACTTCTGTGTTTCCACGTTACATCCGCTACAGATGCTTTGACCAAAGTAAAATTTTAAAATCTAAAAATATTGGCCAACAAGGTACTTTCAATTTCTCTATCATTTTTGCAAGTTTTGATAGGAACACACATGCAAAAAATTAATAGTTTTAGTAACCTGTGATTGCATAAACAGAGCTTGCCATCTTCCGCTTTAGTGCGAACACACTTCTGTGCTCTGACTTTACTGAAACCAGTATTCACTCTTCAAAATATCAAAAAGGGGCTATTGAGATTATCTTTCTTACACATTTTCTTCCCTTGTATACACCCCCTGTCATAACCATATCGAGAATTTCAAATACAAATGTTTGCCCGCACTTCAAGGTGATACGTGATCTGACCCAGCACACAGCTCATACTTTTAGTACTAAGGAGGTTTAAGTAGAAAAGTTTGTGTCTGGTCAATGAGGCTGTGCGTGACTAAGAGTGTTCTCGGTTTGACTCGATTCTCACTCTGTGTTAGAGACTGCTGCTGTGGTTGCTTCCCTTCCATTCTCGTGGACCTCCTGGTGTTAGCAACTCTTGCTTGCTTAGAAGAATGAAAAAGTGGGTTTTTCCTGCTTGTATTAGTACTTTCAGTAGTTCTGATTTGTATGACTCGATTTAGTGATGTTATCCCTTGTATTTTATTTACTTTTTTGTTTCAGCTGGAAACCAGGAAAATTAGCACCACAAAAAAAGTTCCACATGATATATCAATCTGGGGACTCCTGTAATACTGAAACAGTATGAGCTGTCTGCTCAAGACCCAGTACCAGTCACTTAGTATTTAGGTATCTGGAATCACAGTGCAAAGTTCATGAAAACCTGTAGACTGAAAATCATTTATCTTAATTAGTTGGGAAATAATAATCCATAAAGAATGCCGGTCAAAAAAATAAGAGGATAACTTCTTGAACATCCTATCATAACGAAGTGGCACAGTAATACTCCAACTGCATACGTTGCTTTTTCCTTTCCAAGAGCAGCATTCCCAGTTTCCCCCTAGATGGAGGATGGGCAGGAGATCAGAAGAAACTTCTGATAACTTACCTCATATTTTCCACTGTCTCTTGAGGGAATGAAGGGTGTGTAAATGCTGATGTATGTCCTTTGAGCTCAGAGAACTCTCAGAGAAACCAGAATATGGGGAAGTATTGAAGGGTTTGTGTGCATCAGTACCCTCCAGCCACCCCTGCCTTAACCCCGAGGAGCTGCATAGGCACAGGTTTGACTAATGGCATTTTGTAAAGCCAGTGTTTGTTTCTGTTTGCAGAACACTCTTCTCCAGGAAACGGTGCGCAGAGAGTGTGAGGAACGCTATGAGCTGACTGCAGCTTTGACTCAAGCCAGGGAACAAGTACTGGAACTAAAAAAGCTGAGTGGAAACTTCCCGTTATCGCCGTGTTCCTTGACTCAGGGCAGCCTAACCTCCTCTGCTGCCCTGCTCGCTGATTACGGACAGAAAAGCCGCACAAGCCCCGGCGCTGGGAAAGAAATCAATCTCTCCGGACGGTTTGGTATTTCAAGAGCTGCGAAAGCACCCACCTCCAGTAAGCGTACCAGCAGTGGCGGCGTGGGCTTGCCGGCTCTAACCCCACCACATCCTCCAAGAGGAAGGGCAGCTTCGCTGAATGAGCCCAGGAGCAGGATTGCTGCGGCTCTGAGAAGACAACTGAGTCAGCTCTGACAGTTACATACCCGGCACATGGGGAACCATTCCAGTGCATCAAATAACCGTTTACTTGTCCACCCCGGGGTCAAATCTTAGCTGATGCATTTCATGCATTCTACGACTTAAAGTTTCATTATTTTTTTTTATGCAATAATAATTCTTTGTCCATTGCATATCAACGTAATTACACGCTATCTACATTTCAAGATGAGAAAAGTAAAAGAGAAAATATACTGCCTCTCCAAGATGAGCACATCTTCAATAGGTGTAATTAAAATCATTGCCAATTTCAGATAATGTTTTCCCAAACCACTTTGTTGGCATTTTCTGTTTTGTGTGTTCTCCCATGTAACTTAGTTGCTCGTTTCTGGTGTAAAAATGTGATTTGTTTGGTTAGAATCAGATTTTTGCCGTTATTTGAGTGGTGTTATATTTGCAAATATGCTTGGGTCAGTGAGACCTTGTGGAGTATCTATCAATAAGCATGAAAATGTGGCAAATCTGTACGCTCAGTAGATTAGCTATTGGCAGGGACATGGCTTCCTCTGTGTGCAAGTCTTCAAGCTGCGCTAATTAACAAGGAGTTGAAGACTTAATACATTTTGTCCAAAAGATGGTTGCCTCTTGAATTTCATCAGAAAAATGTTAAGCATGATTTTTAGCTTCAAAGTGTGGCTAGAGTTCTCTATGAAATTGTTACACAGGAGGATCAATATTTTTATTTTACTGCTTGATACACGGAGCAATGGTTTGTTTTGGAGCATGAAAAGCCCCAACAATTCTCGGTTGTTTTTGTTAATGTGCAGAAGTAGCAAGGCACCTCTGCTGTTGGTCAGTTTGTCAGTGTGGAAGACCGTGTGGGCTATGAGAAACAGTGATGGGCAACACAGATACAGTCTGAGATTTTACTTACAGTGTGACCAGATGCTCAATTTTTTTGGTCAGATAAGCCCAAACAAGGTCAGTTTGGTGACAGTAACAGGTTCTGGTGAGAGCCCAGCAGTCATCAAGCAAGGAGATGTGATGAGGCAGGCCCTGGTCAGCCTGGCAAGTGCCCTGGGCAGAGGTGGACCTGTCATGTAGACCCAGCTTGGGCAAGGGCAGGAGCTGGGGCTGAGCTCCCAGGCTGGTGGCAGCAGTGCAGGGGTGGGAGCCCTGCGATACAGCTGTAGTTCACCCTTGTCAGTGCCTCTGGTGCCCTGAGAGTCACTTTGCTGGAAAGACCATCTTCTGAGACCATCAGCTGTGAGTTGGAGTGAAACTTCATGGGAGGTAAGTCAGAGGGGAACATTTTGGAGACTTTCAAAGCATGCATGTGATCAGCTGGTTCCTATGCACGCTCTGAGAGTGCATACTTCACTCTCAGTTTCACTCTCCGCCCTGAGAGTTCATACTTCATCTGAAGTTACATATGCAACTTCGTTTGAAGTTTCTGCTCCTGGTTAGGTTTTGGGACTGGGCTTGCTCTTCACTTGGAATCATGGAGTTACTTCTTCACAGGACACTTTTCTTGTAAACCCAAATACATTTATAATCACACTGTGAACCTTCATCTCGTTATTTCTGAGTGATGAGATAGTCCTATGTATGACAAAATGAGAGCAGTAGGCCATGTGTCCCATGCTGGAGAAAATTAGAAAATCTTTATTGAACCCAATGGCATGGCAGGGAATGCATTTTATTCAGTAAAAGCAGTGGAAGAAACAGCCATTGTGGATTTAACCTCTGGGGCTGGATTTGAAAACACACTTTGTCTTAGTTTCTGTTCCCACTGAAGCCATCAGTAAGCCTTACCTGATTTCAGTGGTAGCAGAGTTTATCCAAAAGCTCAAAAATCCTCTCTTCACAAATTTCAAAAGCAACAAAAAAAAAAAAAAATCAGCATTGTAAAAGTTAGTCTGGGGGCTGCTGCTGCGTGGAGGTGGCGTAGGTGCTCTGCAGCCACCTGGCAGATGGAACAGACCTGAACTGAACAGTCTTTTATGCCCTCAAAGAAGCTGTTGCCAAAAATCAGCCGTTTGGGGTGTGTTAGAATCAAACACGAATATTGTCCCAAGGAGAGCATGGACTCAGCGTGGTGGAGGTCTGAGCCTCACGATTCACCTTCCAGCTTTCCTCGGCTTTGGCTGAACAGGAGGCCTGGTGACCAGCTTGCCTTCTCCACCGCAGGAGAGCCCAGCTGTAGCTTCCAGCCCAGCCACGTGCTGATAGACCACATCCCTCATCTGCTCAGGGGAGGCTTGTCCACTTCTGCTAAAATGGGATTGCATTAATATCAATTGACTAATTAATTGGGCAATGGCAACAGTGAGTCTTAAGCACAACCAAGATAACTAGGAAAAGTGGGAACTGTCTACAGGACCCACTGACTTTGCTCAGGTATTCGTATTTTTCTTAAGGATGTTGAAAATTGGAAATGTCAAAGCAATTCCACTGAAGCAGAAACCTCAGGAAATTAATTTTTCAGAAGTTCCATAAACATAGATAGAAGGGATGGGGAGCACTCCCAAAGGCCTGTTTGGAGGATGGCTGAGTGGTCCCTTTCTGTGGTCGGTGGTGGTGCTCATTTTGTGTCTAGAAAAGATCCTGACTTCTTTAAGCTTGAAAATTGTTATTCCACTGTCCAGCCGCAGTCTTTCTGTGCTGAAGTTGAATTTTCATTGAGACAGTTCTTAAAATTATGAGCTCCAGAGCTCTATTGTGTAGATTTAAAAAAAAATTTTAGATGAACTTTGGTTGTATTTAGAGTCTTAGGAGAATTTTTAAATAATGTACATCCATTAAATGCTATTATGTAATTTTATGCCCTTGTATAGCTGTGGAACAGGCGTCACGGTGAGCCCTGCGGTACCTGATGTTGTAATCTGGAGTTTAATGCTGGAATGTTCATATCGAAGAAGAGGTGGGACGTTTACCTCTGGGCTGTTCTGCTGGCTGGAGATCACCACTGCGCAGTGACGTCTCTGCTGAAAGCAAAGCCAGAGCAACCTCTCTCTGTGGAAAGCAACCTCTCCCTCTCCAATTCACGCCTTCGGTAAGAGAGTCTCTATTCCCCAATTCCGTGTGGTAGCAGCCATTCCTCCCCTTGCGCTGCTGGGGCCATGCAAACAAGTCAGATTTAAAATCAGGGCTCTTGTCCGCTGCTTTAGTGTTTATGTCCTTTAGCAGCAGCAGGAGTAAAGAATGACTGTGCGGTCATAAATTGTAGAGAGAGGAATAGCACGTAAAATAATGAAAGCAGTCACAGAAATAACGTTTCTAGCATGAGGGAATGTATAAATCATGGCTGCAAACCAAGTCAAGAACAAGTATTTCCCTTATTTCCCCTCCCTCACAGAAACCCAGAACTCCTGCTGCTAAGCAGTAAGCAAAATGCATAAATGTCGGGAAACCTTTTTAATCAGCTTTTAAAAACAATTAAATTAATTTCACATAGTCAAGGAAAGTTTACAGAGTATTCGTCGTAGTGGGATGAAATGCACCAGCAGAAAGTACCAGGGAGAATGCGGACACCTAATTATATCACCACATTTTCAGGAAATAAAACTTCCTGGAGGCAATGTGTCTTGTAGAAGCGGTGTCAGTTATGAATGGGTTTTTCGTGTGCTGGAACCTTGCACTCTAGGACTCATGGCACAAGGGAATACAAAAAAAATCTCCAGGCTTGAAACAAATCTGCCTCTGTGGGATCCTGACCCGCTGACTGTAGGCAGTAAGCCATCCTTTCACTTCTCAAGGTTACAAGAAAATGTCCCATGGCAACGGATTGTCTTGTTCTTGCTAATGCAAAGGCTTCTGTTTCCTCCTTGACAGAGCTGATATTGTTGCCTGATCAAGAATAGTAGCTCGTACAGTCCTAAATCTTTCCATAAATTATTAATCCCACTAGCAGTCTGCCAGTTTTCATCCAGTGCGCTAACATACTGTGTTATTACCAAATGTATCCATTTATTTTTATCCAGTAGTCATCACTTCCAGAAAAGTTTCAAATATTTAGTGTCTTACTATTAACTGGAGGGAGTCTACACACAGTAGTTGAGCACAGCGTCATTAGGAGGAAGCACAATTGCCTGGGTGCAAGCTGTGAGGGGATTGCTGTCACACTCGTGGGTTTGTGGGTGGGAAAAGGAGACCGTGGCAAGGTCGGTCATCTATCTATGTGTGATGGAAGAGGAGGTGCAGAGCACTATCCAAAGGCAAGGTGGTACAGGGCAAATGGAGCCATTACAGCGTTTCTGGAACACAAAGCAACAGCAGAGCCTCAAACTTATGCATCCACAATGATGCTTGGCTGCTGTAGAAGAATGAGTGAGCAATATTTAGGCAACTGTAACGTAGCGGCTGTTCTCTTCTTGCTATCTCCTTGGCATCCCAGGAGATAAAACCAGACAGACATGACCAATGTAGTTTAGATGGGGAAAGCTTTGAATAGGGATCATCCTGCAAGACTAGTTCAGGACCTCTTCTGGAGACAGTCCTTGATGTTAGCTGTGCTCAGAGCTGTGACTTGGCTTCATCTCAGAAGGAACTTGCTGGTTCATTCTGGAAAAGGAGCAGAAACAAACAGGAAAGACTGATCAAGTACCCACATGTAGCCTGGACTCTCAGGAGATCAGGACTCATCGTATATCAGGAAGCTGAGTTCTTGGGTTGCACTGGAAGTACCCAGCATGGAGACTCCATGGGCTGCCTTGGGAAAGCCAAACCTAACTCAAGTGTTGATGAGCATCAGAGCCCACAGTACGTGCAGTAAGAGCCAGATGTGTTATTTCAAGCATGTCACAAATGCAAACTGATGGCTGTTGGACAAGAAATGGCTCAGATCCAGCCTGTGGGAAGCTGGGGCAGGAGAGCCTGGACTTTCCTCAGGCACGCTCCCTGTCCCAGGTCCCTCGCTGGAGCAGTCAGTCTATGCTTCATTATGGGTCATCACTTTTCTACTGAAAGCTGACCAAAACATCTGTGTTCTCCACAGAAAATAGTACAGAAAGAGTCAAATCCATCTCTGGGGGCATAGAGCTGTCTTGCTGCTCCTTTGACAGGTGATGAAATTACTGCTTTCCATATGTATCAAAGTGCTTGCCACATGTGTCATAGATATAAGTGCTTGCCATATGTATCAAGCTTTTATTCCTAATTGGATATTACAAAATAAAGTGCCTCATGCATTAAAAATGATAAATAGATCTTTAACTGAGTTGGTGTGTATGATCTGGGATCCCAGCCTGTGGCTTGCATATGGAGTTTTTCCATGAAAGAAGAAATTAGACTTCAGAAAAAAGCATCTTGGTATCTTAGCAGCATTAAAATATATGAAAATAGAAACTGGAGCCAGACCCAATGCCGTATATCATTAAAATGTATTAATCAGAAAAAAAAGATGGGCTGTCTTTCTTTCAATTTAAAGAAGCAGTTGTGCAGTGAGAGATTCTTTGCTTTAAATTCTTCATTTGGCTCCCAGTGTTTTATAACTAGTCTCCTTTAAAGCCTGCAGTGTGCTGCAGAAGCACTGTGCATTTTTAATGTAAAAGAAAGAGTAGAAGAATGAAATTGGAGAAATCTCTTTTCTCAGACAAAACCCATACATCTTTATTTTTAGTTATTTTAAATGGGGACTTATTGACATAATGAAAATTTAATGTTCTATTTTGTCTCTAATTGTTATAGGTGGTTAAGTGTATTCTACTGAAGGAAGAATAAACTCCATATGCAACTGTATTGGTGTGAAACAATATAACCAAATATGCTTAGTGCTTATGTGGTTTGGGTTTTTTTTTTCATCGTCAAAGCATAGTACAAAATTAATTTTGATAGGATAATAAAAAGGGCACTGCAAAAGATTAATGTTGAAGAGATTTTAACACCGGAAATATAATTTGTGTGATGGAAAATATGAGCATCTGGCATTGCACTGTGAACTGTTCCCAGATAATGAAAAAAAAAAAAAAATCTTCCAGACAAGCATGGCCAGTTCCCGCAGATTATTTTTGCTTGTCTCTCCAGAGATACCCTCTGTCTGCTGAAACAACCGCGCGACACACGGTCCCTCCTTGCAGTTTTCCATCTGGAGCCTTGAATGAGTAGTGAATTAAGGTCAGTGCCAGGATGTGACTATATTTCTTCCCAGTGAGCCAAAGGACGATCACTGAGCAGCCTACCAAAGTAACACCTTCTGTTAGCACTAAGTGATCCCACTGCGTTATAACTCTGCAGCGAAAACGAGTACAAATACCTTGAAGGTATGTAAAGGATGTGTAGATGTGGTGCTGAAGGACATGGTTTAGTGGTGGTTTTGGCAGTGTTGGACTTGATGATCTTAAGTTCTTTCCAACCAAAATGATTCTATGATTCCATGATACGGTGCATATTATACCTTGTGCCCATACTTTTTGTGAGGCAGAAAGCCCTTTTTGTGTGCTCCACAGGTCCTGTCCTCTTCTGATACGGACTTCAGTGACTCATTTGACACAAAGGCAGTTTCATGTCTCTCTGAAGAGAGCTTTAAAGAGCTTCTCAATGCAAATTGGTGTGTCATAGAAGTGACTCCTGGCTGTTGGGCTCCATGCTGGGGGAGTGTGAGCAACCTTTGATCCCTCTGCAGAGACGTGAGGGTTTGCTCTGAAGCAATGAACCCCTCGGGGCTTGGCACAACAAGGGTTTGAAGAATCAAAGCAGAACTGGGGGGTCAGGTGGGAGCTAAGGCAGGGAGTTGAGGCCGAGCTGGCGTAAAGGCCCAGGTGTCTGTGAGAGTTGGAGAAGACCTTGGAGGAGGAATTGTGCTGCGGTGGGACCAGCCCTGCCCACTGTCCTGCCCCAGCCATGCGCAGGGCTGGGGGTACATTGCTCCATGGGAACTCATTAAAAGTGCAAGCAGAGCAGAAGTGACCAGCAGGCTCACAAAGTGTCATTATCAGAGTTGGCTGTTATTAGGACGTGCATTGCACTGTGCCCATTCCTTTCCTTTGCCCGTTTTTGGTATGTGACCACCCTCTGCATAGTCCAGAAATTGCAGATTTTACACTGTTGGCCCCTGACACCCCAGGACAGCTGTGTATTTGCCTTGCTTGTTGTGCTGCAGGCCATTAAGTGACACTGAAGTGCCACGCTGTGTGTGGGGCAGCTCTGAACAGGGGCATGGGAAGAGGATCTCTCCTCCCTGCCCAGCAGTTCATCTGGTTGTGAAATGCCAGCACATCCCCATGTCCACAGGTCGTGAATAAACAGATATTCTGCTTTTTTTTATTTATCCTCTATTTGATTAGAAACAAAATAGATGTGCTAATAATCCAACAGCCGTTTTGGTTGCGATGCTTGTCTGATTACACCAGAAAATGTCACTGTCTCAGGTCTAAGCACGGCACCAACCTCTTCAAAAATCAGATTTAACTATTATCTTTTTGTGCGAGTAATAACCTAACATACTAGAGGATAAAAGAGCAGTCCTGAATCACACTGCGGGTGCCATCTATTCCTTACCCTCCTGGTACTTGTGTTTGTTCTTTTAATAGGGTGTGGAGTGATGCTGGCTGCTCCGAAAGCTGTGTAGATTTTTATACCCCCTAAAAATCAATCACTTTCTAAATGTCAGGAACACATAAGTGATGACACAGAGACATTTTAACCTATAAATCCTGGTTTTGTTGGTTCCTTAAACCTACAAATTTGCAGGAAAGGGTTTGTTTCGGGGAGCCTCCTCTTTCCAAAATGATATTCAATGTTTTTCAAGTTGATAGAATACCCTGTTTTGGCACTACTGAATGTTAAATTTTTATTTTATTTTAAATTTATATTTTAGTCCATTTGGAAGAAAATACAGAATGCAATTAGTGACTTAACGGTACTAATTACGGTAAAAAAGAAAGAAGCTGGAATTCAAACCGAAAGTCGAAAGATACAGGATCGTGCTTCAGCAACCTGGGAAAGTTTCGCTTTTTGTTTTCTTATTTCTGGAAATCTGAAACTACCCCAGGGCAGGAAAACACTCTCTGGTGTGACTCAGTGCTGGACCCCATGCTGGCCATCACGTAAGGCGCAGAGTGTGTCACGAGGGGACAGCAGAGGCAGATGGAGCCCGCTTCGGGCATGTGCCCGCGCACCCGTGCTGCGGCGGAGGCTGGAAATGCTTCAAAGCTTCTGAATTCCCTGATGTAAAAGTTGAAAGAACAATTTGGTACAAATAAGAAGTTGATTGCTGCGCACACGAAGAAAGCCAGCTGCAGTCAGCAGTGTGTAAAAGGTCTTTAATGATGCAAACAACTGTTGGACAAAGTACAGAAGAAGGTAATTAAGGCGCTAGGTCAGAGAGTGGGGCAGGCGTAGGTTTGTGAGAGTCCCTCCGTCGTCTGTTGTGGAAGCAGCTTGCTCTAGGCACGAACATGTAGACAACCTGAGGTCCAGCCCTTTTTCATACCCATTGTAAAAGCCATACAAAACCAAAAATGGGAATAAATGGGGTATTAGTACTGGACTTTGCATTTGTTATTGCTTAGGCTGTAATTTTGCCAGGATGCCACACTAACAACCCTGGCAAGTTTAAATGTAGGCAGGGTGAAATGCCGAGGTGATGTGAGGTGTGCTCCAAGGAACTGTGGGTTTCATGGGGAACGTCGGGGTTAGTGGCCAGCATAGACAGGGCTGTTCTTAAACATCATTTAAAGTGAAAACTGATGTCCTGACCAAGTCAAAGGGCGGTCTCCTCAAGTGACACCTCAGCACGAAGCTTTGCTCTGCAGAATTACAGCTCATGAGGCCACACCTGCAGGGGGTGATGGGACTGAAAAGAAATGGTGTCTCCATTACAACAGTACAGCATTTTGCCAAAACAGCCCAAGGATTTTAAGAGCCCAAAGAGGCAAACCAGCCAAGAGCTCGGGGTGACCTTGCTCGGCAGGAATGCCTGTGGAAGCCGCTTTATTCCATGTTTCCTTCTCGAGCCCTGTGTCTGAGCATGCTGAGGCTGAGCTGGTTGCTGATGGGATGCACTTATCCCTGCCTGGGTGGGAATCTGCATCAGCCCACCGCAGGAACCAGTGTGTGTTCAGGGACACACAACACAGGGATGAGCCTGTCGTGCTCCACCAGCTCAGCAGTTGGTACCTTGAAGGCATTTCTCTAAGGGCTTCAGCCCCGCTGACTTCATCTGAGCATCCCCGAGTAGTCATTAGCAGACTGCTGTTGAAATTAATCCTCTGCAAGTCTCAGTAGAGAGAAAAAATACATCACTTACCAGGTCCTTCACTGCTGCCTTAGCTGCGTAAGTGGAAGTATCTGAGTGAGTGGTTTTTGCTGCAAGAGAGCAGAGGAGTAAGGTGGGGGTGTCTGTGCTCTGCAGTTTGTCTGCTGTGGTTCACTGTAGTATTTGACCTTGCCACTGGCAGTTTTCTTAGCTGTCATTTCTACAGCCAATGCAATTGGCATTCATTAATTGTTATCTTTAGCAATGGATTTCATGTGCAAAATGTATTATTTCTCGGAGCCTGATTTTTAAAAGCTGGGTGTCTGTCCTGTACCTGCCACATTTGTCGAAACTGCAGAGTCTCAGTTCTGCATTTTTGCACACAAAAATGGCTAAATTTGGCCTTCTTCGTAAGCTGACCCAGGCCACCCACTCTCTGAAAGAGGCACTTGGCGGGGACAAGAGAAAACAGAGCCACGGGGACACGGTGGCCCCTTCTCCTGCTTCCAGCAGTCCTGGTGTTGTTTGGTCGTGGTCAGTTTAGGAAATAATGAAGTCATTTATGGAAAAGATAAAAAGAGGTGGAGCCATTGGGGTAGGGTGTTGCTGGAAAAGGCTTGGAAATAGAATGAAAGAAATTGCTCCTACCACTTTTGATTCCCCCTGCAGAACGCAGGACCTTAGATACGCTTTTTATAACTAAACAGGAATACGCCAAGAACCTCTTTGCTTCATCATCAGTCATCCCAGAAGAGTGTGGGAGATACAGCCAGCAAGGGGCAATAGGAGAAATATTTTGACATGTGTAAAAGCTGCTAGCTCTTACAAACTACAACCAAATCTTGTTTCAACAGGAAATGTATGTAGCACAGAAGGTGCCGGTGCCAGATCTTCCTGGACTCAGATGCCAACAGGGAGACTCTGCTGATTTGGTAATGCCAGCCAGGTGCTGAGTCCGTGCTGGCCTGGCCCACTTCCATATCCAGCTTGGCTCTCCCTAGAAAGCACTTTCTCAGGTTTTCTCCTCAGCTGGGACACCTCCAGGGTAAGTACTGATAGCTGGGTACACTGTAGCATCACATTAATGATCCTGTTCAACACAAGTGCCCTGTCCCCGGGCAGCCTGGCTTGGTGCTGGTGAAGGGAGGGACAGGCTGGCAGGTGTACATGCTCCTAAAAAGATGGGTCTAACCTCGTTTCCTTTGTGTTTTAACACCGTGTGATATACAGAAATTAAAAATGAAGGAAAAATAGTTGGAAAAACAGAATAGCTAGATCTAGTTTGGTTTGGCAGGTGCGCGTGGTAAGGAAAGCCTGGCTGTACATATTGTGCCCTTCTGGAGTGTTGTGGCAGGAGGTGTTCAGTGTTTAGTCAGGTTTTATCAGCAGCTGTTGGTATGAAAGCTCAGAGAGGCTCTGCACTAGGCACAGTCTCATGGTGGCCCCTGGCTGCTCCAGGCGTGAGTGTGACAGTGTGGTCCCCCCTCCCAGACTGACCTTTATCTCCTGTAACCCTGCCCAAGTGATAACCCCCCATGGTGGCCATAACGGCTGCGTCTGCCTCCAAAGTGGTTTTGGGGAGACAGATAACAACACAATAGCCAAGGGCTAGCTTGAGCAATGCACCCACCGAACCACAATGCTGGTGCTGTGGTCAATATGCAAATGTAACTATAAGTCAATTATCTTACCCCCATAAACAGTGAACAGCCCAAGAGCCTTTGGAGCTCTCCTGCATGGCAGCAGGCTGCAGGACAGGATCTCCCCTTGGGTGGGAACACCTCTCCAGGTTGAGAGATTCCTTGCCACAACAGATCCTCGGTAAGTGAACTAATACCTTGGTAAAATTTGAAATCATAGCTAAGTGATATAAAGGATTGATTGCACACATATAATCCTTTAGACAGAAACCGTTGACCAAGTCTGGGACTAGGACTGGATCCAGCAGCACCCAGACTTTGAGAAGGAGTTTAGAAAACAAGGAGGTTCTTTCTGAACCTCAACTCAACGGGGGATCTCCCTGATGGCTCTGTCTGACCCTGTCCTCCATGCGGTAAATAACCAAGTGTGCCTTGCTATCAAATCTTGTTAAAACACTGTTGCATTTACTATCAAACTTTGTTAAATCATTGTTTTTTATCAATAGATAGAACACTGCTTCTCTCCACCCGTAACAGTGAGCGAGGAGCAGTGGCCAAGGCAGCAAGCAGGGGCAGCCCCAATCCTGCCACCCCAGCATTTGCCTTCCTCTCTTGGGTGTGAGATTGGGGCTGGATCCAGATTTTTGGGGTTCAGTGTTCTCCCCTGCCCGTCACTGAGTCAGGAGGGAAATCCTCGCTGTGTCTGTTGCTGGCTGAGCCCCGGCTGGCAGGACCGCAGTCCCGGTCTGGTGCCAAGTTAGCCTGCGGCAATACAGCTGCCTACTTGTTCTTTTTTTTTAAATAAAATTAAGATAAACTTGCAAATTGAGAATGAAGGGCTGCATGCAGCAACTGCTGTACACTGAAGAGACCCTGAAACAAAGAAGAATGTGAGCATCGCTGATCAACTCCAGCCTCGATGGCAGTGTCCTCAGCTTGCAGAAGGAGAGGTGCCTTGTCCCCTGTGTTTTGCCCAACATCTTGGTCGGTGCCATGAATGGACAGGCTTTAGATGCTCATCACCATTCACGTGTGCCCTCAGTGAGGAAGCAGTTAGGCTGGAGCGTGCCGTTTGCTGACACTGGTGTCTCACTCTGCCATCCCGTGTCAGGCTTTGCTGGGAGTTGGGAAGGTGTGAGAACTCCTGTCGCCCCCTTTGCTCCCCAGTTCCATTGTCCCAGACCCAGGGACAGCGAGCGATGGGTGAGGTGGGGTGGAAGCTCCGCCAGCTCTCTGCTGCTGACACTGAAAAGTTGTTGTAGCTGCGTTGCTTACTGCAGCTATGGCTACGGGTAAATATTGTGTGGGGGGGCATCTCTGGTGTCGACGAAGCAAAACAAAACTTAAGTGGTTAAGTTGGCGTTAACGGGTCTCTTGGCTCTGTGTGTGTATACCCGGAGTGAGATAAGGAGATCTGCAAGGTGAAGGACTCCAGGTTATCTGTGGCCAAGTAGTGAAATTGGAAAGCTTGTGTCCTTTGCTAGGATTGCCTCTTTTTTCCTTTTTCTTCTAGTGCAGTGCAGACAGTGCAGCTGTAGAGGATTAATGTGAACAGGTCACCTCTCCACCCTTCGCTGCCCAGACCGGAGATATTTCCTTCTCCTCCTCTCCCCATTGACCTGCTGTGAGTAACCACCTCCTGCCTCCCGGGATCCATCTTTTCCTGCAGGTTTGTCCGATGCCACATGGATGCGCTCACACACATGGGTCTCCATAGGGTGAGCAGTGGGCTCTGGGGGGATGTGGGAAGTGCTGGGAGGGGGCTGGAGTTACCAATTGATGCACAGATTTATGCAAAAGTCAGTTACTATTTCAACACGGTATCAGACATGACTCATGGCCACAGGATCTGGTAAACCTCCCCATGCTGCTGGCCACCCCCCTGCCTGGTGCTGCGCCTCTGCTGAAACCTCCAGGGCAGGTTTGTAACACTGGAGCCACTCCGATTTATGGGACTGCTTGGTAAGGGCTACTGGGAAATTGAATTTCTAAGGATATGCGAGGCCAGTGGGTATTTCTGGCTTCAGGCTCTGCCACGGGGCAGCTCTGCGGCTTTTCCCTGACAGTGTGGGTCAAGGAGTTGCGGCGTTGCAGAAAAATACTGGTGGTGTTTCTTGCCAAAAAATCACAGAGAATTTTAACTTTTTTTTTTAAAGAATCCCGCGGAAGAATTATTTCCATTAACTTTTAGGAGGTGGTAGGAAGGTGTTCAGAGGGTGTGATGGGGCTTTTGTGGCTGTGTCTTCTCGCCTGTCTGTGCTATAGTGATGGCAGCATCGAGCTGTAGCTGCCTCTCATGCACTGCTTTTCACAGCATCCCAACCCACACCTTTGCCTTACAAAGATAAGATTTTCATATGGAGCCCACATATCTGGGGTTTAATTAGGATGGGTAGCTGGAAGTAGGTTATGTGTGGTGACATCTTCACTTAACTTACATACAACCATAAAATATCTCACGAGTACCACCGGACTTCTAAGTATGAAGAATACCATTACCTTGGCTTCCTCCTCTGTTATAGCAGTTCAGACTACTGATTTTCTTTTTGTTAAATTTAGGTGGGTATCGAGTTTTTGAACTCTTTTACAGCAGCCATACTATTCTGATCACTTTAGTTCATTAATTTAGAGTTGTCTGGGTTTGTCTGTGTGAGGCACAGACAGATGGTTTGCCCAAGGTGTCTTTGTGGCCACCTCTCCAAGCACCAAGCAGCACACAACCACCTTTTATCTACAGTAGGATGTCTCTGGAGGTCAGAAGTACCCGGACACTATGGTGACAGGCACAGAATAAAAACTGAGGGTGGTAAACATCAGCAGAATAATTCAGGGTGGTCCACCATGGCAGTAATGGGATGACATTTAGCAAAGGAAAGTTTCACTGCAACACAGAGGAAAAAAGTCCTCACGTGGAGTTGTGTCAGCCATGGAAGATCTCCGGGGTGAGTGGAGGAGCCCCTGTGCTTGAGTCATTCAAAGTGGACAGGAAAAAAGCTATGGAAAATGTTCTATCAGGAGCAGCCCTGCACCAGCAGGAGCCGATGAACCGTATGACCTCAATGGTATTTTCCGTCTCCCAATTTATGTGACATGGAAAGTGATTTATTTTGGCCTACCACCACTTTACTACAATGAATAATGCCCAACTGGCAAGTACCTGCTTTGAACTCTGAGTCCTTGGAGAAATCTGGTGGTCACAGAGGCACCAAGAGAGGAGCCTTAAGATCCACTGCAAGGGCAGCAGATTCTCCTTTGCTGATGGGGTTGGTTGGAGGGTCATGCTCTCTTGTCCTGCCCAAATGTCCTTGTCAGTGAAACCACTTACAGGTCCCCGAGCACTGAAACAACCGAAAGCATTAATAACACGTGGGTTGCCCTCTCTTGACTTATGAGATCACTTTTTTGCCGTGTCCGGGTCAGCTGAGAAGCATTTAATTGGCAGCAGGAAATGTAGATGAAACATACCCCCACGGTTCTATTTAGCAAATTCCTGCTATTCTGCTAAAATCACACGTGATGCCGAGGGTGGGCGGGAGGGTAACGGTTCGCAGCGCGGCGGACGGGGCGGTGGAGTCTGTCTCCAGCAGAGGAAGCTCCTCAGGAACCCGGAGCTGACCCTGCTTGCCAAACACCAGTTTTCATGAATCATTGGCTTTTATGGAAATCCGTTTCAGCATCCATTTATCCAGCTGTTTCCTGTGTATGGGAAGCATTGTGCTAGCTGCAATATTTGTTTTAAGTTACCAGGACTGACTGGTCATTTTAATCATCGTAAAGTTCTGAACAAAGAACCACATGTGCATTTTGGAAAAAGTACCCAAAAAAGGATCATCAGGAACAGCTGAAAAGTGTCCAGAAAGAGGTCAGAAGTGGAGAATGATTTATGGGCGCTGTGGGTGTAACCAAGTAGCAGTATTGCTGTAGAGCTTTCATAGATCAGCAGTTGCCAGCTTCATTATATTTGCTGATGTCTTTTTGGGGTTTTGTTTTTGTCGATTCCTTCTAAAAATAACAGTAGCACCTCCTTTGAGGGTAATGGAAGCAGTTACTGGAGCTGGAATGAGTAATTCATCGGCAAAAACCATACACAGGGAGCATTTTGATTTTTAATTCCTGTGCTATAAAACAAAAGGATAAAAAGTTGCTTCTGGTGACCAGGCTTTTCTATGAATTAGTATGTGCAGAAATTCACAGAAATACTTTCCTCTGGCTATCTTTGGGCAAGGATGTTAGAAACCTGCTGTGCCTCCAGCTTACAAGGGAAGAGTCCTTTGCCCGAGGGACTTCATGCGAGGACGTGAGCCGTAGGTACGTTCCCTGACTACCAGGGAGTGAGCTGCAGGAATGGAGACGTGGGAACCCGCCGATGGGTAAGGTCACACAGAAGGTCTGCAGAACATCCTCTCAGCACGATCACAGCCCAGTTCACATTTACGTAATAAGCATTAAATCTACAGAAACGACTGAAAAGCCAGCACCGTAAATAACAGGGGAGAGCAAAAGCCTTGGCAGGCTCCTGAAACAGAAGAGGTTGCGTTAAGGGGATGCACAGAGAACAGAAACCAGACTACAGCACAGATCCCAAAAGGCAAAAGTCCCCAGTGATCCCTCTTAGCCTGACCCAGGGAAAATGATTCACGGATCTCACGCCTCATGATCACCATAACCCTGAGAGCGTGAGCAGGACACGGTGACCGTGGGCTGGCACGTCTCACCCAAAGCCCTGTCTTTAGCTGTGCACAACCTCAGTGTCTGCTTTGGGTACTTCTTTTAAAGTAACACATCTAGTGGTGAAAATTCATTTCTGGCCTTGTGGTAATCACCAAAAGCATAATTAAGTGATGCAGTTAGCAATGACCACATCTCCTTTTCCACACCCTCTGCCTTTGCCCCATAGACAACTCCGAAAGGTATTTCAGTGCCCACCTCTTCCTGAAACATCTACAATGCTATCGAGGCTCAGCAGATCTTGTAAAGCTCACGAATACCTAAAGCTGCAGCCTGACACTTAGTGAGGCTGCTGGGAGCACTCGAGTAGCTCGTGTCTGGCTGGGAGTAGCTCCCAGGCAGCTGGGTTTATAGAGTCACAGAACTGCAGAATGATTAGAGTTGGAAGTGGCCTTAAAGACTATCTCATTCCCACACCCTTGCCACGGGCAGGGACACCTCCCACCAGACCAGGTTGCTCAAAGCCCCATCCAACCTGGCCTTGAACCCCTCCAGGGATGGGGCAGCCACAGCTTCTCTGGGCAACCTGGGCCAGTGTCTCACCACCCTCACAGTCAAGAATTTCTTCCTAAAATCGCATCTAAATCTCCCCTCTTTCAGTGTAAAACCGTTCTGCCCCCATCCCATCACTACACTCCCTGATAAAGAGTCCTTCCTCATCTCTCCTGCAGCCCTTTAGGGACTGGAAGGGGCTCTAAGGTCTCCCTGAAGCCTTCTCTTCTCCAGCCTGAACAACCCCAACTCTTTCAGCCTGTCCTCACAGCAGAGGTGCTCCAACCCTCAGATCATCTTCATGGCTTCCTCTGGGCTTGTGTCAACGGGTCCACGTCCTTCTCATGTTGGGGGCTCCAGAGCTGGACACAGCACTGCAGGGGGGTCTCACCAGAGCAGAGCAGAGGGGCAGAATCCCCTCCCTGGCCCTGCTGGCCACGCTGCTGGGTTGTAGCCCAGGATGCAGTTGGCTTTCCCTCCAGCTGTCTCTCTGCTTTTCAGTACCCAACCCCTTTTTTTGCCAATCTTTTGAAAAAGCCAGCAGCATCCTAAACTTTCTTGGAAATGGGACCTCACTCATCTGTACTGCCTTCACAGGAGTGTGCTGGGGCAAAACATGGTCTCCAAGAGCTTGCTCGGAGTTTGTCCCCGTGCCCAGCTCTGCTCCCGGGCTGTGCGCAGCATCCCACAGGCAGGGGTTACAGCGTTGGGGGCTCTTATCCCAGGGGTCCCTGAGCACAGCTTCGTGAAAGCTCTCACATATGGGTGTGTGTGTGTGTGTGTGTGTGTTTGAAAAGGGTGTCTGGGGCTCACATTCCCCGGCACGGCTCGCTGGCCTGAGGAACGCCGGCAAAGCACGGTCGCAAGGTCAATGCCTGCCGGCATCTGCGGCCAGCACTTGTACTTGGCTGTCGAGGACGTGTACGGGGCGGAGGGGAAGGGTGTTCGGTCCTGCCTTTGTGTTTTCAGCTCTGCTATCCCTGTCGTTAGCTTCGCTGTTGCCAGGGGAACCCACGAGGAGGTTATAAAACAAAAAACAGCCCCAAGCCGTATTGTGTCAATTAATGTAACCAGACATATTTCCTCAAATAAGATCCATATGTTTGAGATAACATCTTTGTTTGTTGCTTGCGGTTTCCTTGATGGCAAACTACTGTGCTATAATCCTTTAGCGTCTGACTCGTTTATAAAAATTGCTGTGGATGAAAATACGAAATACCGGGAGTGCTTTCTTGGGGCCGGGCTCGCCCGGGGCTCCGAGCCCCCCGGGAGGTGGGGAGCGGAGGGAGGTGGGAGGATGCTCTGTGCCCGGAGAGCACCTATTTTATTCTCTTAAAAGGGACACCTGCGATAGCTCCAGCCCTCTCCCCTCCAGTTCGTTCTCTTCAGTTATCTGTCAGCCTTACGGGTGTTGTCGGGCCAGGTGTCTTCTCAGCGCAGGGCGTAAGTTTTGAAACATCGCCAACTGGAGCGAGGTGCTTAAGGGTTTGGGTTTTTTGCAGAGGTATTGTGGCATATAAAAGCCTACAGGCTTTGAGCAAAACTTCAGCTTCTCAGCCTCTCTACCAGTTTAAAGTGGGACTTAAAACCGGCTGCAAAACCTAACGAACTCCCAGTTAAATCAAGACAAACCTGAGGATCCTAAGGCCTGTAGGTATTTTACAAAGCTGCACTGCTTCACTGAATGGATGTGCTTGAAGTGGGTTCGCTTGGTTTAAGATCATTGTGCTATTAATTTCCTCCCTTGATTCCTTATCTGCAGAGGGCATGTGCTGCTTGGCTGCCCAGGACCTGCCCTACCTCAGCTGGGCCAGATCTCTGGTTTGGTGGACGTTGGCTGCAGCAGAGAAACCCTTTAACAACGGGATTTGTAAGACCACAAAAATGCACAGGAGACAGGAGAACTTAATTATTCTTCACATGATTGTTTTTCACTTGGATAGCACCGCTCTCCAAAGGGAACAGGGGCACCAGTCTAATAATTCTGCCTTGGTCAATCCCTTATGATATTTACACAGCGGCTGGGCAATAGCTGGTGGGTAAATATAATTTCTTGGATGGATGCTCGCTTGCGGCACTTCGGAGCCGTATCAGGCCGCTGTTTGAGGAAGGATGCGGGGGTTGGTGTCCCCACCACGCCGTTGGCCCCAAATCCTCAGCATCCTCTGTGCAAGTGCACTTGGGCTGTATGGCTCCCTCCAAGCCAGAGCACTTTTAGTCAGCTGAGTGAACTATTTTGACCTTGGGGAAAAAGGCTCAAAATGCAGTCGTTTATGGGTTTTTTCCTACCAAATTTAGAAAAAGGTAGGCTTAAAGCCGGGCATAGCTGACACAGTCTATAGAGCAGACAGAGCCCTCACGGGTTGCACACAGTTATGATGGGTATGGGTTTTGCCTTCCAGTGAGCTGACAAGTTCAGAACATTTGTCTTGCTCACCAATTATCTGTGCTCCTGCAGATGTGTTTTGCTTTCACAAGTACTTCGCAAAGGGCCTACATGTGATTTTTTTTTTTAACATCAAGGCAAAGAGACTCTTTCCCTGTGCTCTGTCGTCACTCTCTGTGCTCTGTTGCCATCAACTCACGTCCTTGTCCTCCTTCCTGGACCCTCGGTCTCACCTGGGCATCCGGGGGGGCAAAATTTTGTCTGGCTTGAGTAGGAATTGTGTGCACAAACCCTCAAGCTGATGGACAGGCTGGAGCCCTGGTTGTCCCATGGGCGCTGGCTGCCCCCCAGCATGGCATGGGCAGGCTGAGCACGGCGATGAGACATGTCTTGGCTTCTACAGTCCATGTTCTCCTCTGATTTTTGGTGCTAATACGTTAATCAGATCTCTCATTGGATCGCTCTCTCTGTGTTTGTACAGTAATTAATTCCGACTGCGGCGACGCCGTCAGCCTCAGGGATCGCTGCGTTGGTGCCGGCGTTTGCGACGTGATTTTGGAGGATGCCTGGATGAAGCAGCGATGTTTGAGGTGTGATTTCAAATTGAAACTCGACGACAAATTGATTGTTGTTGGAACAGAAGGAGCGTGGTGAGCACAG
>JAHREE010000176.1:2008979-2134245 GCA_033628505.1 Tringa tobata | reverse complement strand
GGACCGTGGCTGCGCTGCAGCAGGGGATATCTCAAAAAAGGGAAGCCCGGGGCAGGGCCCACAGGATCTGCCAGAGGGGACATGTTCGCTATTAGCTAGCTGTGATAATGTCATTCATGCCTATAGGACACCTGTGTGTCAGATGGGCTCATCAGTGCAGGTTTGACCTTGTGGGACAGGCTGAGAGCTCTGCAGGGAGGGTAAAGTTGTTGTGCTGTGGAGGACACAGGAAAGAGTTACTATTTTTTTTCCATTGGTTGTCGAGGATGAGCAAACCTGATCGCAGCAGAGGGCTCACAGGGCATAAGGTTGCCTAACCCCCGTGGAACACGGCCAGGTTGCAGTATAATAATTACTGAGCAAAGGGTCAGAGTAGTTCACTGCTGCCAGGGTTTGCTGTGATAAGAGAGCTTGAGATACAAAGCATTTATAGAGAGATAAAAATCCAAGATCTTTCATCAGGAAGAAGGAAAATCAGCGCAGAAGCCAGGTCTGCCAGGCTTTCCCAGGAGTGGCCTCAGTGAAGAAGGCTGAGGTGCAGGGGGCCTGGGCTGCTCTTCCTCCGGGCCACCAGCACGGGATGAGGAGTAGCTGGGTGCGGCACCTTATTCTGTGTCACAGTTACGACCATCAGTCAGATTTTCCTAGTTCTACAAGCAAGTCTTTTAGAAAGATCACCAAGTCCCCAGTACGCAATGTTTGCTTTTTACCCTTCCTTTCCATTTATAGTTTGGGGTTTGAGAGCCGGTCTCTAACTATCACTGAAGCAGTGCTTTTTATAGAAATAGAGCGTTTAGTTGGGAGGTGTTGTACTCACAGGTTCATGACTCAGCAGGGATTCTAGTTAGTTGGAAGGGTTAGTGTGCCCACCCTATTTTCCTTTCCCTGTGGTCCTTTCACAAGCTCCCTGCCTTTAGCCATGCACTGAACAGTCACTGAGATTTTAAAAGCCATTTTTACATAGATTAAAAAAAAACCCAGCACCAACCCAGAACGTTGCTGGCCTTTAAGAAACTTCCAACAGTCTTCTGTGTTGCATTAGCACAGCCAAAAAAGGGCCAGTGAACCCACAACACTAGCAGTGAGCATCTCTGCCATGGCAAAGGCAATTTACAGTCCTTTCAACACAGTGATGATTAAAGAAATAGTAATAAAATGAGGGGCTGGGAAAGAAATTGCCACGGTTGGCTCAATTTTCTAACCCTGAAATTAGTCAGAGGGTGAAAATGTAGGAGGTATTTGCAGAAGGGAAACGGCTCTTTCCATTTTCATAGCAGTTGGCAACGTGTGCCGAAAGGGCTGGAAAGAAGGGAAAAGAAGAGTCATGCAAGCAGCAGGTGTTACTCGTTGAGGTGGAATTTTGCCCACCTTTTTTTTTTTTCCCATGCACACACCCATCATGTATTAGTTTTAATTTGCTCCGGTTTTGCAGGTAACACTTAAGACGCTTTAAAAACCTGAAGTGCATTTGCTTTCCTTGGGTGGCTCAACCTGCCCGTGCCATTCTTACCCATTCTTGATGTTTTTTCGTCTGTATGTTTTTTAATTCAATAAAGTTGAGCAATGCCTCGTCCCGCTGGCTGTTACACAATTGGATGGCTTCTCTGTGCCAGTAAAGGTTTGCTGGAGCCTGTTTAAAAATATAAAAGAGTGCAAACAGGCTGCAGTAGCCGGTGAGCTGGTACCAGATGTCTCCAAACTGGTAAACAGGGAGTTGCATTAATGTTTTATTTTGCAGCACAGGCGGCAGTCCCTGGCTGCAGGAGGGTACCCAGATGTGCACAGCAGATGACTCAAACTTGTTAACGAAGCAGCATGGTAAGTTCATGCTTTGTTGCCAGGACACGGAACGCTGCTGGAAAACAATGGCAATCAGTGATAGCTGTTTGAGTCATTAATGTGATTGCATTAACGAGCCTCGTTCTCCTGCACCCTTTGGCCTGGAACTGTACAGTTCATGGACACTCTGTACGCAGAGAGCTACTGGCATTAAACTGGGCTCTAAAATACCTGTGTTTGGTGTTGTATGTACACACATAACAGCCTAAATCATGCAGTATTTCCGACGTTGGTGTCCAAGCAGCTTTGGCATCAGTGCCCTCTTGCCTCCAGCCTCTTGCATTCATTCTTCCTCAGCCTGTGGCTGCGGAGACCCCCACGCCGGGCAGCGCAGGGCTGCCAGGAGGCACTGTGGGACCACGAGCCCCACGACTGGGAGGGTCCCAGCAGGCCCAATGCACCTGGAACTGGTATATAGGAGCGTATCTCGTCTTCCGAATCCGTGGTGTCTGTCCCGTGTCACACCTTTGTGCGTTTCTACACCACCCAGCAACGCTGTTTCATTCTTCCAGGCTTCCGACTGCCGGTACAGACTCCAGGGCCGAGCTGAAGAGAAGGTAGCACAAGCTTCCTAGGGAGCCCTGTGGGAAAGGAGTTTTAGGATATCCTAACAGCTCTCTCCTAGTGGGTAATTTAGATCACCCGAGGGCCTAAAATCCCCTGATGATTTTACAGGTTTGTCTGCAAATGGTGTCCAAAAGATAACACAAGAGCGGGTTCTTAGCAAAGAACTAAAAATTGCAACGTGCGATTACCTTATCAGAATAGAAAGGGTTTGTTTGGAAAAATAAGCAGCTGTGATGACAGAAAAATCTGATTTCCTTAAAAGATACGAGAAAACAAAATGACAGGAAATAAGGCAGTAAAATATTTTGATATGAGCAGATATCTGAAAGTTTCTGCCGTCATATCAACTAGACCAGACTAAGAGAACGGAGACTGTTAGATCAATTTACTCATGGCATTCAACTAATCTTTCACTTTGAAGATTTCAGAAAGTTACTTTTTTTTAAAAAAAAATACCAAATCATTTAGGAGATTGGCTTCAATTCTTCATGCTGAATTCGATAAATTAACCAAGAATCTAGAATTATCTGCCATCTCAGTGATAAAAATACACTTTATCAGCTCTAATAGGACTTCTGATTGCAAATACACTTCCAGTACGGGGTGAATACTGAGTTTGCCTCGGTACAAATGAGTTTGGCACCAAAAGACTTGGCAGTGAAATTTACTCAGGCTGGAGAAATGGTGTTTTACTCTGTCAAATTATGACTTGAAGAGGAATTAGTTAGGCACTTCTGTAAAAGATTTATAGAGAGACTCCAGTTTTGGACTCTAAATTAACAGCTCAGAGGAACAATGAAGATTGTTTGAAATCGTTCCCAGAGGGTGATTTATTTAAGCTCTTACTGGTTTTGAAAGAGAAAAGAGGAATTCAGTAACGTGAGTTATATCCTGCAGTTTTTACTGTGAATAATTCGGTGTGAAACCAGAAGTGTAATTATAAATACAGCCTTTTATGTAAGTGTTTCTCTGTTTCACGTTAACTGATTCTTTACCTTCCCCTCCCTAAACCTCTATCAGGGTTGGTTTCAGTGGGATTCCTCTGCGTTCCTCCTGGCATTACTCATTTCTTCCTTACTCCACTGAAGCTACAGCTGGTAACTGGCTTTAACTCTTTATCAAGAAAAGATTAAAACATTATTCCCGTGTGAAAATGAACTCTTTTTTTCCCCAAGGTTGTTGTCATCTAGAATGTAAAAATACGCTGCTGACCTGGAATATTTGTGTTCTTCAAACCTTGTACTCAAGATACAATATCTGTTGCCTTTTGCTTTCTCAGTAAATCTGTGTTTCTGTAGAAGTGTTTTATAGATTTTTCAGAAGACTCTAGTGCAGGCTCTGCAGAACTTGGCTGCTGGTTAATTGAAGCCTGCGCCCTTTACTCATTTTTTGAGTTTATGGGCTCAGGGCTTCAGGTTTCACGTCACAATACACACTAATTGCTTAGCGCTCCATCAAAAGAAGTATAAGGCATTTGGAAAATAAGTCTAAATAAAGAGTGCTCACTGTATTTTAAAATCAGTAAGCTTTTCCTATAGGCTGATACTTACCAGCTCACCTATTTGCAAACAGTGGTTTGACGCATTTGCAAATTGAACATCATGTTTAAAGTTATTTTAGTTCAAACCTGTTTTCCAGCACATTTTAAACCGAAGCCTGTTTTTCTCCTTGAGACGCACTGGTATTCGAGAAAAAGCGTGTGGAATTTGATTTATCAGACTTTATCATGGTTAGACAATGATATGGCAGCAGGAGCAGATCAGAGAGGGCCCGTTTCACACAGGTTTACGTGCCTTAAATAAACTGGTTTGAGATATAGAAAGGGATAAATGCGTCCAGCTACAACCAGCACTTGAAGTTAACGCACCGGCCTTTGGACTGGGGTGGGCAGCTTCTGAGAGCAGGCAGGGGTGGTGCCAGCAATACTGTCACCACAGGGGACAAGCCCAGTCCTCCCTCCTCCGGGTCAAGGTTGTTGTTCCCGTAAGCAGGAGGCAGATGAACCCTCACTGGTTCAGTAGCACCTCAGGGTGGGAGAGGCGATGCACGGTTTGGTCCTACAGCTCCGAGTCCAGGAGCACCAAACCCTGTCAGAGGGCCAGGAACAGCAGCTGAGTGGACGGTGAGGCTTTAACACATTCCTGAATGTGTCTCTAAATGTCCCACTGGCCAAAACGTGAAGATAATGACCTTCAAGGTCAGACCCCTGTGCCTCAGCATCTCACGAGGCTGGATGCAAGAAGCTTAGCAGGCTTAGGTCTTCCACAGGTCGTGTTTGTTTGTGACGTGGACCTCATGTGGTAACGAGAAACTGGAATTAGGTGTGAAATGCAGACAGATCTGAGAGACTGTAACAATTGCTTTGCACTAGTGTAGCTAATTACCCAAAATGTGTGACCACAGTGAGATGATGTCTCTGCTGCCAGGCGTTCCTGAGAAGAGGCCAGTTTCTGCTGTCCCTCTGGTGTGACTCAGCACTGTTAGGCAATACCCAACAACGTGGAGGGGCATTACATGAACAAACAGGCTATTTCATGTCCCCGAGGCACGCTGCAGCTAACAGGCCACCGCTCCAGGACAGATGATGCTGCAGGAGTGGGCAGTGGGCTCTGCTGTCCCTGTCCCTTGGGGTAACCTGTCCCTGGAGGGTCAGCAACGCCACTGAGCTTTGGGAACAAGGAAAATGCACAAGTAGGCTTGATGTCATCCCCATCAAGGCTTGGTGTCATCCTCACCAGCTGGTCAGCACTTAAAGAGAGATGCTCTGCAGACATGCCTGTACGAACATCTGCCCCAGATCCTTCAGGGGCTGAGAGTATTTCCATCTTGAAGTAAAAAAACTGGGAAAATAGCAAACGGGAGAGTATGACGTTGAGCACGGGACAGATTCCCCAAGCCCACGGCACAGCCCCTTGCTTCAGCGAGAGGCTCTCGCACCCTGTGTCATCGTGGCGGTGACAGACCTGAACTGGGTACGTGCCCCAGTTTGTCCTTCGCGTGCCCTCCTCCAGCGCCGACCCTTCCTGTGTGCAGATGTGGTTCTCAGAAGCACACCACAGCTGGGCAGGGGCAGAGTCACGGTGTCAACCGGGAATAAGTGACAGCGGAGCCACCGGCACAGAGCGTGAACAGAAGCAAGCACCGACGGGACGGAAAAGAACGGGCTGTAACCTGAAAGTCACACATCAGAGACCGATTTAGCTCTGGTTGGTGCAGGAGGATATCTGTCACTACGGAGGAGAAGCCTGAATTATTTTTAGGGGTTGCCTCATGAGTCTGCAGCTTTAAAGGACAGAAAAGGAAAGACGAGGCTGGCTCGTGTGGTGAGGGCTTGCCCGGCTCTGGTGGAGCAGAGCGATGCACCCGCAGCCCCGGGAAGGAGCCGAGGTGTGTGTGTCGCCACGTAGGAGCCACAGAGTGCTGCTGCAAGTGTCATGTCTGGTTTTGTCATTACCGGTTGTCACGCTCATAGCCTGCAAACCCCAGCGTCACACGTGCTCTCCTTATCCTGGGCTAGCAAGCAGCGGTCTAACTAGCCCACTGAGCCCAAGCGAGCATTTTCTAGTAAAATCTGATTAAGATCGAATGGCTTTTCCCAGGAACTGCCTAACGGAGCCGTGCTATGGAGGCTCAGAGCACTGAGAGCCTTGTCTTGTTTTCTACCCATCCGGGTTGCGTTCGCAGCGTGTCAGTCCTACATCCACCTTGCTCCGCAGCAGGAGGCAGAGGTGACTTTCCCAGCCCGACTGCAGCGTGGCCACCGGCCCAGCCGGGCTCCTTGGGCACGGTGAGACTGTGGAACGTGTTTGCCAGCCCCAGAGAGGCTCCGTGCTCCGGCAGCGAGCGTGCCAAGGCCGCAGGACCACATCCTGCTGCGGGGGACGGGTGGCCCTCTCCCCAAAGGTTATTATCTGATAGACTGCAGAAGCAGCTGCACCATCTAGAAAAACATCGAGCTGCCACCAGCCTGCAGTTTCACCAGGTGCTTCCCCTACAGACAGAGATAGAGTCAGTACAGAAATGCTTCATCTCACGTAGATACCGAAGCGAGTCTTTCACCGCTTCATCCATTTGCGTATTTACGTTTGCTGAACTGTGGACCAGCACAAAATGAGTATAAGACAGGGTTATGGTAGTACTATCTGCACGCCATGCCTCGGGGCCACGCGGGAGTTACCAGAAAAGGCTCTGGTACCAGAGTTACCAGAAAAAGGGCTGTTCAAAACCTCTCTGAAAGGGGTGCCAGGGTCACCCGAGGGGCTGCGCACCCTCTCCTGCTCTGCGGCTGGGTTTTTCTTTTTTCAGCAAGAACTTCCACTGCTCTATTAGCCTGAGGAGGAGCCCTTTGTGTATATAATATAAAGAGCTGCTTTTAATATTGAATGGATTGTTATCACCGCTGCAAACAGGAGGGCATAGAGCAGAGAGGCGGCAGCGCTGGGGGTGAGTTGAACATGTCAGCTGGCCACCTTCTTCCACCGCAGGAATTGCTGTAATGGACTGTGAGCTGTTCAAGCATTTCTTCACGGTCTTGCAAGCTTTTTCCGCCCTTAGAGCATTTTCAAGGGTCTTATTAATCTCAAGAGGTCTTTTATGCTATTTTTTCCTCTCCAGAGGATGATTCAAAGCAGAAAGATCAGGTCCATCGGGTCCGTGACTCTTCATCTCTGCTCCTCTGTCAGGGACATTATTTCTCCTGCAGCATCTAAGTGAAATCTCTGCCGAGCTCTGAGTCAGTGGCAAATTTCCCACCGATTGCAGTAAAGCGTGAAATTCTCTCCTTATGGGCATAGTGAGGCAGCTTAGAAAAATAGCACAGCCTTTTAAAGTTTATGTATCACGTTGCCAGAAGTGACTCACTGGTAAAGTGGAACCTTATTAGAAAGACACCTTTAGCAGTCCTGACAGAAGGAGATGCTAAATATGATGCTGTTCATTGGAGCTCACATCTGAGCCACGCCAAAGCTCATATTCTAGCTCGTGATCCAAGAACGTGAAAGAAGTTTTAATAATATATCTTGCTAGTGGTTATTGGACAGGCTTCACTATACTCTGCAAGGTTAACTATCAGAAGAAATTTAATTTCTTTATCTATTTACCAGTAGTGAATTCTATGTGGCTTAGTCTATATATAAAGACAACTCTGTCTGTGGGGTTTTGTTAGTGGTTGTTTGCCATCTAGTGGGTTGAGGTGATTTTGCAGAAAAGCTAAGAGTAATTTTTTTCCCCCGATCACACATGGCAGGATGGATAATTTCTTTTCCCCGATCACACACGGCAGGATGGGCAGAGGATGGATGCTGAGATACCAAGAGTCTCACTAATAAAGGGAGAGGAAATTAAATTGCTAATATATGGCCAAGATTTTCCTTACTGATAGAGCCAACAGCAATATTAAACACACGCAGATATTGCCATTGATAGACTGCAAGTCATTTCCAAATAAAAGAAACTGGTAGTTTGAAATAATTAGTTATAGCTGTCATCAATGAGCTCTCTGGCCCCATAGCACCAGGAGAAAGCTGCCATATAAATGCAGACAGAGTATACATTTGGGATACCAATACCCCGGAATATTTTCAGTATCAGTTAATTAGGAACAAGGGAAGACTTGAAAATTCATGTTAGCAGGTCATTTATGAGCGTAGGTGGACACATCTTGTTCAAGGATTGATAGAAATTGGGATTTCTACCATTATAAGCAAAGTTTGCCCATACTTTATAGTACGATATATTAAAGTAAGGCTTTTGTTTAATATAATTTTCCTTTTAGTCAACATAACTGAATAATTCTGTCACTTATTTTTGGAACAGATCACAGTCTGAACTAGGAGATTGTTAAATATACTCTAAGCTTTATCTAGTTGATAAGGAAATATACTGACAATATAATTAGCTATTATTTCCTTAAAATAATAACAAATGGGTTTTTGCAAGCATGTATAATTTGATCCTTGGGTATCAAATACGAGCAAGTAAACTCCTTCATCCCTCCCTCCTTTTTTAAAAACATAGGGATGTTTTGATGCAGCAGCAAGAGTTCTGCACGTGCTGGCAGGATTGCTGTGTGAGAGAGCTCGGCGAGGCCTCGGGGCTGGTCGGGGAGGCTGGCACAGCCCAAGGGGACTGCGGCCCAGCGCCCGTCCCCAAACACACATGGCAGGAAGGTTGCATCTTACCTAACAGCAGATTCACCCTTTCTGTTTGAGATGATTATTCTCACTCACAAGTTTATCCACTCGGATTCCTAGTTTTCCCTCCGGTCTCTCTCTCAAAGGCTAGAGAGGGGTTGGTTAATTGGGGGTAAGCATCTCTATGATTGTATGGTCTTCAGTGCCCACCTCAGAAGCACCTTGACACAGAGAGCCCCAACAGGAGAAGAGAGTGCTCCCTGTTCCTTCCCTGAGGAATTCATCTTTCCACAGACACTGAACTGGGCATGAGCAGAAAGGTTTGGCTTGAACCATAGGTGTTATAACAAGGGTAAGGCAGAAAAGCAGCAGCCTGGCTCTCTGCCCCTCTGCAGGTGCCCACCAAAAGCATCCCTCTGCGTTCAGAGAGATCATAGAACACACTGCCCTGAAATATCAGGCTATTTTCTTGTGCAGTCCTTTATCTACAGGCAGTTCTGTTCCTTCTGTGCTAGAGAGTTTGCAAAATGGATATCCTATTCCATCGCCAAAGGAGAATCTCTGCAAAGCTCTTTCCTAAACTTCAGACGAAAGAAACACTGTGCAGTAAATTACTGAAGAAAGGCTTAATTACAGGGCCTTCTACCCAGCAGGAGGCAGCACTTTACAACAAAACCAACCAAAACTTAGGATCGCTTGTGTTTACGTTAGATTTTGAAGTGAATTGAAAAATCAAAATAACACCCATCATCTTATGCCTGTCTCCCATAGCTTTGACAGGGGTTTGTACAGAAGCGACAAGTGGATCCTGCAGTGCCAATCCTCCACCCAAGCAGGGGAGGTGGCAGAAGGTGCTGAGCCAGTGACATGGAGAAGGTGGGAAGCTCAGAGGTCTTTAGAAGGAAAATTCCACATTTATCCTGCACTAGTTGCAAACAGGACTGAACTAATAATAGATTACATGTCAGGCTGAAAGTGTGTTAATTTTGATTTTGTAATCCTTTTGCACCTGCAAATATTACCAGCAGAGTTGGAAGAAAGACCTTTTGACTTTATTTTGCAGCAGAGCAAGACTCAGGCTGACTCCACTCTCTTGAAGAATGCCAGACACCTGCTTCGATGTGGCAGTGTAACCCATAGAAATGATCAGCATAATTCAGTTGTACCCTTTTTAAGCCTATTTGCATATATCATTATCAAAAGATAATTCACAGTTTACTATAATTTTGACTGCACTAGAGCTTAATAGAAGACCCAAATAGTTCAATCACCCAAAAGCATCAGACTCTCAAATACTTACCTGGACAATTCAGATTCTCCCATGCCCACACCACATTGAGATAACCAGTACACAATTTCAGATGAGATGCGTTTCACAGGCTGTGCTCCCCCAGGTATTTGCTCCTTCCCTGGAGCAGAAGGAGGCCTTCCCTGAAGGTCTCTCCTCCTCTGAAATGACCCACTGTACATTCAAAGCTTAATGCATAGCATGGCTAAAACCAGCTGCCACACACCCTCCTGCTTCCCTTGTGCAGCTGAAGCAACACCTACCATGGCTTAGAGCATCTGCAAAGGTGTCCCTGTGAGGAGATGGGCTCTGCTGGGGTGTCACCTCTAACTCCAGAACGGCTGTACCACATCAGGGCAAACATCCCTGCTGCTCAGCATCCTGCTCCCAGCAACGGTGAGGCTTTCTGAAGAGTCCAAGACCAAAGGAGGGCCCACAATGGCTTTCTTCAGGTGATCACCCAGCTGCCAGCAAATTCAGGAGCTTCATGAACTACAGCTGATAACTTTGTACTTTTGGGTGGACTTTTTCTGCTGAATGTTTCCAGTCTTCGAGCTTGCATGAAATTCCAACCATCCAGCACACACAAAGCATCCCAGAGCCACCACCTCCAGCCTGCCCCAGCACCCACTAATCAGCAAGCCCTGCCCACACTCTCTATGCCCCCAGCTGCCATGGCCACCCATTTTATAGCTCTCTGTGACCTGCACCTTATTACCTAAGCCCCAGCAGCTGGTTCTGTATTAGCTCCATAAGCCCAGGCACCTGCCTCTCCATCCCCACCTCAAGTTTAGTTGCTCATTAGGAGGTGAGAAAACCTGCTTTGCTTAATTGTTAACGGGACAGTTAACAATTCCCAGACAGTTTTGGCACAGTCCAGCTGACCTCCCTGCAGTGCTGTTTTTCCCAAGTCCCATTTTGGGCTGCAGTTACGATGAAGGCAGAGTGCGCTGCCTAAGCTCACGCGTCCGGCCAAATAAATGGAGGATGTCTCCAGCGAGCCATCGCGGGGCCCATCAGATTTTAGCCCGTCTAAACAATCTGAGAACACTTGACAAGCTGCTGAAATCCACCGGTGGACGAAAGGCATTTCTGGCATTTTTGGACTTCACCTCAAGCTGTATTTTTTAACCAAAAATGCAGTTATTGAAAAAATATGCATATATCTAAACGTTTCCTAAAATTACCAGGCCCGGTGGGAAATGCAGTGAATCCATAGCGTTTGATGATATTCTCTGCAGGAGGCAACTTGTACACTTGTCACAGCAGCCTCGGGTGCGTAGTAAATAACTTAGCGGTGCCTATGCCTCCTCGATGATTTACGACGTACACAGAGACACACTCCATCTAGTCACACCCCGCTGAGACTTTGCTCATCCTTTTCTTATTCAGAATTACATGAAGGTCCATGAAACTTCTTCCTTCCCTCTTTTTTTCTCGCTTACCTTCTACTGCTTCATACCTGTCACTGTGCTTTTCTGGAGGACACCTGGGATAACGCAGGTCCTAGAAGCCGGGAACCTCTACCGTGGGGACACTTTATCCCATGGAGACTGTAAAGTTGGTAGAAAGGAGCTGGGAAATTGAAACCACTGTTGTGGTGTGAACTCCTCAAAGTGCCGTCAACACTTCAGAAGAAGATGCCACGCTGCAAACAAGTGTGAACTTCACGTATTTCTGGTGCCCTTGCAAGTCATCTACCTGCTTGGTGGTACCTTCTGAAAAGCTACATTGCAGCACCTTCTTTAACATTTGTCCTAAAGATCCTTCTTACCAAATAAACAATGTCTGCATATAAACCGGTGTCTTTGCCAACAGATTTTCTCTGGCAAGCCTGAACTTTTCTGAAACAAATAGGTGACCACTATGTTGCACTTCAATCCCACATGTTCAGGTGCTCACTTTCCCACTGCCTCCATTAATCACAATCCAATCTTTTAGCTGGAAAGAACAGAGATGAACTTTAAAAAAAAAAATAAATGAAAAGAGGAGTGGACTAGAGAAAGTGACTGATATAGATGCAGAAGTGGAAAGAAAGGTCTTGCTATACAGATATCAGAGCCACAGATTTAAAAAAAGGAAGATTGAAAGAGCGAGGCAAAATATAATATATACAAAGCCCTCAAACGTCGCTCACAGCCATTCATCTGGTTGAGGCTCTTTGGGTAAGGCCAGGTTTACAGGACTGGCAGCTGACAATATTTGAACCGAGATGGATGCACATGGTGAATTCTTCAGGAGCTGTGAAAGTTTAGAAGGCCCATTAGCTGCTTTGGGGGGAAAAAATGACCTATTTTTCTCACATTTCAATGGGCTTGTGGTCTAGTTTGCCATTACACTGGATGGTATGAGACTCTGTGCTGCTCCTTCTGACTGAGAGGGTCAGAAGAAATAAAGAATAGAAAAATCCTGAAGATCCTGTTGCATTTAAGTGCTTGGATGCTTAGATTTCCGATAAGTCTAATGATCTTGCATCACCTTCCCTTTGACTCTTCCGTGATGAGTCGAGGAGCTCAGGTACCAGCCCCTGTTTGCTGGCTGCGCTGGCTGTGCCGTGCCTCAGAGCTTTCACAGTGCCTGCTGGGCACGTCTGGAAGGAAAAGGAGGCAGGAAACCTCCTCGCTGGGCAACTGAGCTACTTAGGTGCTCTCCAGTGCCTTCACCCTGCCACTAGAAGATTTGCAGATGAGGACATTGAAGCGATCAAGTAACACGTAATTAAAGAGTGGAACTTGTAGCCACAGGATGTTATGGAGGCCAAGAGTATGGATGGCTTTAAAGCAAATTGGGCAAAATCCCATTATTAAATGCAATGACCGGGAAGAAGCATGTGGTGTTAGAGGTCCCTGAAGCATCTACTGGTCATGGCAAAGAGGATGGTGCAGAGAGGGGGTCACTCGATATTTGTCTTCTCCTACGTTCTCCTGAAGCATCTGCTACTGGTTGCTGTCAGAGGCAAGATGCCGGGCAGCTGGCTTTCGTCTGAGACCATTGATCCACCCCATCGCAGCCTTCCCTACAGTTAACAGGCTTATGGGCTTTATAGTTTAGTACCAATACTGATATTTTACACATGGGTTTTATTTCTCCTTTCGTAATAGTATGTACAACAGGCTGCTGATAAAATCGTAATGCTTTCCATCATCCTCCCCCACCCCCATTGCGTTGCCCTTGTCAAAGACAATCAGAGCAGCAGGAGGCTGCGAGTGAGAAAGTGAGCTGCTGCGAGGACGGAGAGCTAATAGATAGCAGAAAGGGAAGCCCAAAAGCAGAAATAAGCTTTTTGAAGAGGGCGACTGCTTTTCACATGTGTTCCCCTTGGTGATTAAATGGACCAGGACACAGCCAGATGTGAAGCACTCAGCAGAGCTGAAACAGTTTGCAAAAAATAGTTTTAAATACTCGGCTTCTATTCAATTTGCTGCTTTTTGTTTATCCACACAAGTATCTGGAGGGCTGCAAGGTGTTTACCAAGCTATTGATGAATTCTGGCTGGAATAGCTTCTCACAGGACAAATGTTTCTCACTATCCAACATTTACTATCTCTTTTCTTTCTTTTTCCTGACCGTCAGCATCAACCACTCTGTCAGGAAGCAGAAGCAACGGCAAGTGGCCAGTAGTATGTTTGGCCAAGTGATGACCGTCAAGTAATTTGGCCCCTAAAATTCCAAGACATGCTCAAGGTAGTCGCGGGTACCCTGCAATGGGCTCTTGGCAATTCTGCCACCCACCGATGCTCGTAGCATCCCAGTGACTTTGGCCCATGCAATGAGATGAAGGTGGCTCCTGTGGCCCCTTCTTGCTGCTGCCACATTGCAAGAATAGAATTTAGGTTTGTTAGAGATCTTGGGGTATTTTAGACACATATTTTACCTCTTTTATTCACATAAGGTGTCTGCCTGGTTGCAGTGCCACCGGGATTAGTCTCTGGTCCCTCCAGCCATGGAGCACTGTGGAGCTCCTCTGAAGTCCTGCTTGTCCTGCTGATGGAAATCTCCAGCTGGCTGGGCCCAATTATCCTGGAGACATATCGTGCTGGATCCAGATCTGCAAGGCATATGGTGAAAACACAATGAACCCGATACTGTACAACCCCCGGCCAAGAGCCAACGTAGCAGTCACAGTCCCGAACACACATGGGATGCGTTTGGGAAGCGCCTTTGATTCTTTGTAATTCGGGTTGTAGTCAATGCTTTAAAGACATACCTTGTAGGTGTTGGTGGAAAATGTGCTTCCGCCATGCCTCTGATGCTGGTGTTGGCCCTGATCCCTCGCTGGTTGGGCAGTGGGATGCAGAGGGACTTCATCGAACCAATGGCAGGCCAGCTAAAGCGTGGCCAGACTGAGAGGGACACAGTTTTTTTTGTTTCCTTCTGAATTCACAATCTTATTTTAGATTCACTGCTTCCCTTCAAAAGAGAAGAGCGGCCGTAGTGGACTGCCGAGGGGCAGCGTGAGAGCAGGACACTCACACAACCCTGCCCGTCCCTGCTGCCCCTCTGACTGAACATCAGCACCACCGGCACTGGGAGGGCACCACGGGTCTTAATGAAACTTAACGAGCCAAGGAAAATAAACCAGGCAGATTCCTACACGGTAAACCCAACGCAGAACTGTGCATCTTTCAGCAACAGGAACAAGACATCACTAAGGTCTAACAGAGAGAGCAGAATTGGGACCACGTAGAGGGGAAACCGTTGATGATCCATAAAATGGGCACACTGCCCTCGGCATGGTGCTGGGCCACACGAAACCCGGAGGTGGCTTCTCCGTGTCAGAACTGAGGCACAGCCATGGACAGCTGGAAAAACATGCTCTGCTGTTGCCTAAACACCACCTGCACCGAAGCAAAGGATCTTCACACTTGCGTTCTTCAAAGGAAAAAACAACACCACTTGCCACAAATGTTTTCCCTTGGGCTGGAAGCCCCAAACCACAGCCAGGCAGGGACCTTTGGTTGCAGATCTGTTCTGCACCTTGTGACACATGGCCTTCTACTGTTGTTTACTCTTAAATAAAGAGTCGTCCCGCTCAATACATATCTGTAGCCATTGACAAGAGTGTTAGGTGGTAATGCTAAGTTATCTTTTACGAAAAATAAGTAAAAACAAAGGACCCTCTTACAGACACACATATTTTCCATTAATAACTGCCAGTAACTAGAAAATAGGTCTTTTTGCTCCTAACCTGGAGGTGTTGCTGTCCCTTCTGTGATTATGTTTTTTTAATGATCTTTAAGCACACACTGCACAGTTGAATCAGGGAAGAGGCAGCCGCTCAGCATCACCCGGGGGTGGGAGGACCGTGGGCTGCAATGCCACCGACCTCAGTGAGCAATCTCCTCTGAGGTTACTGCCAGCAAAAGCACTGCCTGGTTGTAAGGAGACCCTGAGATTCCAGTTTCCTCATGCTTTATCTGCAAGACAGACAGAAATTGTGTGTCCACCTTGATGTCCCTGTTGAGGAGGAGCCAGAAGAAGTGAAGGGCAGGGGTGAGGGCAGAGATCAGCAGGCAAAACTTGGCTCTTAAACAATAGCTATTGCTTAAACATATCGGTATTTCTGTCCTGAAAAAGCCAAATGATTTCAGTGTGTACTAAAACTTGCAGTTAATTAAATGCCACAATTACATTTGAATGCCTTACATCCACAGAAGACGGACAGGGCAGTTGTATTAGAGTATCCGCATTTATAGAAGCAAATAAATCTAAATCTTTTGATGTTCTGAGGTTGTGTGAAACCTGCCAGGACTCCCTGGGGTGGGGGGATCCCCCGGCGGGGCTGGGACGGACTCCTGCAGCATCCCTGGGGCAGGATGGAGGCCTTGGGCTGGGCTGGGGTCCTGGGCAGAGGCAGGGGTGGGGGTCCCAGGTGGGGCTGTCCAGGGACATCCAGGTCCTGACACGACCAACCCCAACACAAACAATTTAGAAAGCTGCTGGTCGTTTCAGTGAGGCATTCAAATGAATCAAGTCTGATTTTGCTTCTTTCTTCACCTAATTAGACAACAGGGAGATTTATAGTATAATTGAGCCAACTCAATGTTGCTATAATTTGACATCCAATTAATCAATGTCCAGTTCCTTCACAGGTGCAATATAAATGCTTCCTAACTGGTGTGGGCGTGTTTCTATGAAAGAAAACCTAACAAACCCCGTAAAAATTGTTTATTTCCTCCTTCCTCCTGCCATTTCAGCATGAAAACCCAGCTGGAGTACGGTGACTGCCCCAAAGCAGGAGAAGCAACGTTGCAGGGTGACCACATCCCTCGGGTCCCACGGGGTGGTGGCCGTGTAGAGGCAGCCCCGGTCGGCATTGCTCAAGCCACGATGCTCGATGCTGGTAGGAGTGAGAGAAGCAGCTTTTCTCACCCAGACACTGCTCGCTGCAAAGCTGGTGGCTGAGGTTCGTCGGTGGGGAGGGAAGGGCTTGTTCTTCTGCAGCTGGACAAGCCCCGTGGTTGCAGGGAGCTTTAAAGGTACCACTACGACAGGCAACGACCTGAGGAAGGTTCTGGCCCTATTAGAGTTAATAGGAGTTTTGCATTTGACCTCAGTGGGGCCAAGGATTTTACCCGAGGAGTATTAGTCATCAGTATCAAGATGAATTAGACGACTTGTCAACAAGAAGCAGGCAAGGTTATTCCCGTGGGCTGCTGCTCTTGGAATCGGAAAAGCTGGAAAAATAATGTCCAGCTTATTCCATTTATACCCACGCCGCGTGTGATGCCTGTATGCAATACCTAAGCATTTATCGCCTGTTTTATTCCGTTCCTGTCAAACACGCTGGGGAACGCTTTGTTCGGGGAGGCGGGAGGGAATTGTAGGGTAGAATTTCCTTGGAAAACTTCCCAGAACTGGGCTCAGCTCTCATAAACAAGCCCTGGGAAGGCAGTGTCAGCGGACAACCTATGGTTCATGTTTCTAGGAAATACCGTCAGGAGGAGCGACTAACGGCCCCGTGGAAGCGCACGGGGCTGGGAGGGCTGACGGCCCGGCCAGCCCCGCTGGCACGCTGCCCCAGCACTGCCTTGGAAATGGTTGCTGGGTTGGTTTGGAGAATGTGATCTGCTTGAGACCTAGTAAAAAACCAGCAAAACCGTCCCAAATTTTAATTTGAATTTTCAAGCGTGGGCAGTTCAGCGCTTGGGGGAGGAAACGACAATGTAATAAGGAGGTTTGTGGGAGACGGCTGTTGTTTGTCGTCTGACTGCAGAAGGTACGATCCATTTCCAAAAACTTCACAGGAAGGAATACAACAATTTCTCAGGGAACAATAAACAAATATTTCCAAAACAAAGGGTGATTTGCTTGTGAGCAAGGGAGAAATAGACAAAGTAGTTAAATTTGTTAGAGAAATCAATAACCATTTCTCTGGCTAAATATCATTAATCTTCATATTTATCTTACAAACCTTTTACCATGGAACAAGCTTGTTCTTCATGTTGCCCTGAGCTGTTGGGACCAGTGGTGTGACTCGGGATGCCACTCAGCCTGGGCAGCAGCTGCAAGCACCAGCGTCCACTGCTCTTGTCTTACCCACTCTGCTGCCCACTGCTCCTGGCCACAGCTGGGTGGAGAAACCAGTCCTTGCTGCTCCTCTCCCACAGCCATGGGCAGTCAAACCATGTGAGACATGGGTGGGAAATCGGAAGGTAAGAAATCTGTAATATATCTATATTCTGGAGACGAGAGGAGAAGAAGAAAGAAGCCAGCAGCAGAAGGGGTCCAGCACTTTGCACATCTCAGGTGCAGCGACCGCCCCGAGCACTGCATGCCCAGCAAACAGGTGCTTGTGGGTCCCTGCTCCAGGGACCGTGCCTCCAGGCCAGGCACGGTCAGTCCTCACAATCAGATGGGTCTCTCAATGATGGGACTCCTTGCAGGGGCACAGGTCTGCACAGCAGAAACTCATCTCAGGCTTACAGAGATGTAAACAGTCATGAAGGGCATGGACTTGATGGAGCGGGTGCAGAGGAGGGACACAAAGATGCTCAGAGGGCTGGAGCCACCTCTGCTGTGAGGACAGGCTGAGAGAGTTGGGGTGGTTCAGCCTGGAGAAGAGAAGGTTCTGGTGAGACCTTAGAGCCACTTCCAATCCCTAAAGGCGCTACGGGGGAGATGAGGAGGGACCCTTTATCAGGAGGTGTAGCAATAGGATGAGGGAGAATGGTTTTAAACTGAAAGAGGGGAGATTTAAATTAGATCTCAGGAAGAAATTCTTGCTGTGAGGGAGGTAAGACACTGTCCCAGGTTGCCCAGAGAAGCTATGGATGCCCCATCCCTGGAGGGGTTCAAGACCAGGCTGGATGGGGCTTTGAGCAACCTGGTCTGGTGGAAGATGTCCCTGCCCATGGCAGGGGGTGGGACTGGATGGTCTTTAAGGTCCCTTCCAACTCTAACCATTCCGTGATTCTATGATAAACAAAACAAACACAGGAAGAAAGACGGTCACGAGAGAAGAGGGGAAGAGATTTTCCCCATGAGAAAGTTTTCCACAGCAGCTCATCGCTAGCCACGCTGCTTACAGAGCGGGCCGGTCTCTGTTTGCTCTTCTCTGAGCAGTCATCACAGGAGGAAAATGGCCACAGCTGCACCCATACAGCACAGCAGGGCTCCAGGGGCCACGCAGTGCCGCAGCAGCGCTTTGCAGTTTGTTTAAGAAGAAGTGATGGTGGCTGCTGATACGTTTTTGGCAATCCTCTTGCCCTGCTAGAGATCGCAGGATAATTTATGCTGGGAGGGACCTCGGGAGCTCATCCTCTCCAACTCCCGTTCACAGCAGGGCTTTGGTCCAGGAGATCCCCCGTGGATCGCACCGGTCAGTGCTTTAAGCCACTGCAGATGGTTGCCATTGCACACAGCTGGAAGCCAGCTCATCCCACCCCTGGACATCCCACTCGGCTACGGCTTCGCCAGCTCCCACCCCGCCTTGTGTTAGCCCGTGGACAGGGCCCAGGCTCGTGTCCTCTACGCAGAAGTGCTACGTGATGGGGCTGGTCTATGGCCTGTGAGGTGCGAGCCAGCTCTTCTGTGCCAAAGCCCTCAGCTTGTTCCCCTTTGTTGTCGTGTCGTCAGACGGGCGAAGAAGTGATGCTCAAGTACCAGTTGTTCTTGAGTGTACTGTGAGGCCACACACTCGCCCAGACTTGGATTCCTGAAAGATGCATGTGATGTAGTGTCCAAATTATGGTGGACATCAACTCTTCCAGGAAAAAGGGGATTATTGTCCGTACATGAAATTGTTCATGTAAGCTGGAGCCAATGTTTTGAGGAATTGCGTTTCCTAGAGAAGTTATGCTGATCTGTAAAACTCGTGTTAGATTTGGAAGTTGCTCTCATTCAGGAGCGTTCAGGTCTGGATCGTGGTCTGCTTTTCTAGCTGTGGCCTCAGGTTTAGATCCTAAACCTCGGTCTGTCCCCGCAGTGTGCAGAGAGGGCTGGAGAGTGTTGGTTTAAGCTGGGAGCTCTCCCCGTTGGCCACCTGGGCTCCAGGTCACCTTGTGCCATGGCTCTGGGAGGCAATGCCTGGCCCCCACCAGAGCTTGTGTGGTCTCACAGAGCCTGTGGAAATGGCATTTCTGCTGCCCCTGGGGAGCAGGAGGGAGCGCGGTACCTGATATACCAGCTGGGCTTAATGTCCCATATGGCCAGGGTTGGCACTTGTCCCCCTCTCCGTCGGAGTGAGGCTCCTTTCCTCTGCCAAACACTGGCTGAATAACAGGGTTCTTCAGCAAAGTTGAACTCACTGCCCCCCCCAGAGGGACAATGACATCTTTTCTACCGAAAGTTGTGCAAGGCAGAAGGGAGATTGTTTCCTGGCAGAGAGGAGGGGACGCTTGGTGGAGTCCGGGTGCTGCAGCTGAGGAGGAGTTTGCATCCCTTTTTCCTGAGCGCTGCCACACACACTCGGTTGCCTGGGGACCCTCCACTGGGGACACGGGGAGCCCCCACAGGGTCTTCATGGGGGGCTTGGGATGGTTCCTGCAAGGGACGAGCAAACAAACCAAGAAAATGCAGTGCAGCAGGAACTGCCAACATCTTCCCTGTTCAGAGGGCAGCAGCCATTTAAATCAAGTGTTTTGATACATATTATTTTAAAAAGAACCAATAAAAACTATTTATATATTTGCTTGAGAAGAAAATTTGCAACAGTGGGATTTATTTTTTTTTAAATCTCCCTGCTCTCATCATAACTAGATTGATGATTTCTGCGTTTCTCCTTTTAGAAGGATGACTAGAATAAGTTGCCAGCTGAATTTCTCTTTTATTTTATTCCAAGTTTTAATTTAAGACAGGAAAAGTGTGGCTAAGCTTCTTATTTTATGCAATTATATTTTGGCACAGAACCCGGGGTCTCTCTAACTACATAGCTATGCATTGCATATTGTTTCAATCACGTCGGGATTGAGAGGAAGGATGTAAACGACTGGTGACAGCCAAGTGCTGATGACAAAGCCTTGAGACAGCAGGTGAAGCAGAGCTGTGTTCGCCCCGTACTCGAGTTTCCCACTGGAAACTGTCCTGGAAATCTCTTGATGGTGAAGTGGATGCTCAGCCCCCAGGTGGACATCCCCGTACTCTGTCAGGGAGGTGACACCACGCGTTTGTACAGACGCACACACGGGTAAGCAGGTGCATTAAATTGATGGCGTAAGGCAGAGGTGGCAGACTGAAACTTGGCATCAAGTTAAGAAATACAGACTATTTTGTCTGTAAAAATGTTTTTAATGGCCACCTTACCGTATCGTTGAACTCCAAGGGCGTGCCTCTGTGGGTGAATTCAGTGTTTAGTGAAGGATGTAATTCTGGAACTTAAGACCATAAATCCACAAGTTCACACCTATAAATTAACTTCATTCCCATTAGACTCAATGGTGTGTCCTGTGGGTAAAGTAAGGATTTATTGGTCCAGGTATTGAAAAATTAAATGACTGAAATCTCCTTTCCTCGTCTGCCAGAGGAGCCGTGGAAATTTCCCATCATATGTCTTTTCTTACCCTTGCACTGCTGCCTTTAAACTGAGGTTTGGCTCCACGGCTTCATTTACATCCAGAGGCAGCAGAGTCTGGTCTGCAGACCCACACTGTTTGTATGGACACGATGCACCATTCACTGCGGGGTTCTTCCCCGCTCCCTACATGTTCTATGAGGTCCTGGAGAGGGGACTTCCAGGATCACAGGTGAAAAGTGTCCCAAAAACCCCCTGCTTTTGGTTTTCATCATCAGGCTTGGATTTGACTTCAAGTGTTTTAGAGGCGTGAAGCGTAACAGAAGTTGTAAGCATTATAATATTGTATTATTGGCACAAAGCACGCTTTGCCTGATTCCATGTAAACGACAAGGAGTGGGACGGAGCTCGGTACCTGGGAACCAGACTCTGCCCGGCCAGGCGACCTACGCAGGTGTCCACAGACTTGCTTGAATAGACTGGTCCCAGATGGGCTTTCCATATTTTCTGTAACTAAATTTAGCTTCAACAAAGTTGTTTTGATCACTTTGCTACATTCTCTGATCTAACACTCCTCTCCACATTTTAGTTGCTACAAGAATTTTCAGGAATTTGAACATTTCAGCATTTCTCTGGAGCTGGAAGGAAGTCTGGAGCTGGTTAAGGCATTGCATGGGCCATTGACAGAGGTCTTCTCTTTCCCCTCTGACATCGTTAGCGTCAATGCAAATTTATCTTTTAGATCTACAAACCTATAGCCGGCTTTAAAGCTCTCCCTGATTTTCCATCATCCAGGAATGCTTCAGCGACCGCTTTGTTCTCAGCCGCTGGCCGCGTGGTGTGATCTATCGGCACTTCCTTCTCCAGTCAGCATGGGAATGTTGGAAATAAAATATTGTCTTTTCAGACCAGGGCTTCCTGACCTTCCAGGGCACGGGTGCCAGGTCAGTTGTTCAACACCCATTAGGAGCCTGGGCTGGAGTACTGCCGAGACATGCTGCAGAGGTCCCTGGGGCAGGATGTCTCGGGGGTAGAGGAGAAATCCAGCCCATCAGAGCTGGGAGGAACCAGGTCTCAGGAAATACTGGAGACCCTTGAGCAAAGCAAAACAAACATACACTAACTCCCGCAGGAGTCGGGGAAGGAGCGCAAGAGCATAAGGAAGGAATTACCAGTTTTGTTTCACTGTCTCAAGGAGGATCTGGGAAAAATGTGGAGAGTTGGAAAAAACCATTTCCCCATGTCCTGTTGCAACAGGTCCTGTAAAAAAGTTTGTCCTCATCTTTCTTATAAGCCCCCTTTAGGGACTGGAAGGGGCTCTAAGGTCTCCCTGGAGCCTTCTCTTCTCCAGGCTGAAGAACCCCAACTCTCTCAGCCTGTCCTCACAACAGAGGTGCTCCAGCCCTGGGATCATCTTTGTGGCCTCCTCTGGACCTGCTCCAACAGGTCCATGTCCTTTCTGTGCTGAGGGCTCCAAAGCTGGACACAGCACTGCAGGGGGGTCTCACCAGAGTGGAGCAGAGTGAATTAAAAATAACGGGAAAAAAAAACAAGCAAAGAAACACAGACACCCCCACGAGGGCAGGCAACTAAAAAGGAGGACACAGAAATAGCAAACAGCCTTTCAAAGTTTAGCCTAATTTTCGTTTCACTGCAAATGGAAATTCCTTGCACTGGTACTGCTACAGGGTCTGTGGCATTTCTCCCCAAATGGTTTGATGGTACTTTGGTGGATCACCTTAAGAAATACCTCTCTAGAGCTGCCAGCTGTGAGGGATTGGGCAGCCCTTAGCTCTGACCTGGCAGCGGAACTCAGGCACTCGTATGGTACCATAAACGAATTTTTTCTCATTCTAATTCAAGTAAATGCTCATTACCAAATGTTAGCATCTTACCTGTCAACGTAACAAATCACAGAGCTCTGGCAGGCTGGAGAGACAAACACCAGCAACACTCAGTGCTGGCAACTAATCAAACTCCAAAGCTAAATATTTACATGGCATGCTGCAAGACTCCAAGCTTCCAGCCACAAACCCCCTTCAACACCCCTCAATTAAGCAGGCACCAAACCATCGAGTTCAATTGCCCGGATCTCTTTCCCTCCGTACCTCTCCCAGCCCTTGCTCAGCTTCCTGCCTGTCTTCTCCTTCCCGTGCACACTGCAGCGAGGATGGGGTAAGGGAAGGGAGCTGGGCTCCCTGGGGGCGGCCGAGCATCCCTGCTCCAACTGCTATCGTGGATTTTCCAAAGCAAGAGACGTTCAACACAGGTGGAATAACATTTCTGAGCTGTCCTGGTCCCCATTTTCAGAGCCGTCAACCAGCAGTAGCCCCAGTGAGTTTGGGAACATTTGGGATGGTGGAAAGATCAGGCTGTAAATCCAGAGGGGTGCAGTCATTCAAGCTGCATCCCAACGGAGAGCTGTGATATGAGACACAAACCTCGTGGGGCTTTAATCCCAATTTATCTCCCAGGTTATTCATCTTGCTCCCTGTTCCCCAAGTGCTTTTGATGTCCCCTGTCAAGTCCCCGCCGTCACAACCACCCTCACCAGCTCCTGCTGCCCTCCTGCCCCCCAAGCCAAAGCCAAAACTCACCCAGCAAACACTACGGAAAGTCAGCAAGAGAATACTTCAGAAAGCAGATTGTATTGCCGTGCTCTGCAAGGAACTTTCAGAAAAGCTGTGGGCTCCCTCGTAAAAAGCATTACAGATAATTTTATTTCCCGATTTTTTCCCCCTTCTTAGCTCCCCCTTTTTTTTCAACAACTTTTTGCAAAAGATACATTTTTCCAGGTTGGAAAATTTCAAATATTATTTCTACTCAGCCTTGAATGACCTCTGAGTTCATTTCCTCACCTGCAGACTTCATTTTTTCCCCTTTTTTCCTTTTTTGCTTTCAGTCTTTTCTACAATACTTCCTCCACTTCATTTGAATCATTTGAAAGTGATGAAGAAAATCAAACAAACTGGGAATTTTCCATTTTTGGAGAAATTTTGAAAAGCTACAGAACAGAGAAGACAATTTAAAAAGGAAAGAAAAATACATTTTTTAAATTACGTTCAGTTATGAAGGGGAAAAAAAAGCAGGAAAAAGAGGGACAATCAAAACAGTTAAATATTTAAAATTATTTTTCAGCAGTATTAAATCTTTAAAATTGCTCAATTGCCCAAACCTGAAAGGAGCAGCAAATTTGATTTTTTTCCCACAGACACACATAAACAGTAAAAGGATAAAGTAGAGTGAGATTAAATAGGAAGGAAAATTATCTTTTTGCAGACAGAAAGTGATTGAGAAAAGCAGAAAGTTCTTATGGGCTCATATGATCTCGGCAGTGTGTAAAGCCACCTAGACCTCCTGCATCTCAGGAGCAAAGGCTGAGGGGTTGGGGTCCAGGTTAGTTTCTAACCACCTCTCCTGGCCTGCAGGCCATTAGGCTGAAGAAAAAAACTGAATTTCACACGTGGAAGCTGCTTCTACATCATCAAATGTCCCAGTGCCAGGAAGCGTGACTGCATGGTAGCACTCCATCACCTGATAGGTCATTGATGTCTTAGACCTCTCGTGCTGCACAAAGCTCTCCCTGGCCCCTGCCAACAGACAGTCTCCTCCACAGTTTTCCATGGCCCTGTTTTGGAGGTAAGAGAGGTCCACAGTGTGGCAGTGGGATGCACCGTGTTGGAGCGGTCCCAGCACGTTTGGTTTACTGGAACGGCCACGGAGGTGCCAGCAGCTCTACAGGTAGGTGGTGGCCTCTCGGCTCTCCCGCTCTTTAGCCTGTGCAACGGCAACGTTGATGCACTGAAGCCACTCCTCAGCGTTCTTCTTGTCTTTGGCCTTGAAAACATAGGTCTTGCTGTCGGTGAAGATCTCGAAGGCCCGGGGCAGGCTGCGGTCCCTGCGCTTCTTTGCCACTGCTTTAACGCTCTGCACCTTGCTGAGCTCAATGGGGCAGTCGTCGGGGTCGTCTTTCTGAAACACAGGGAGGACAGACACAACCAAGTTCATCTGGTAGAGCTTCCACTGTCTCAATAAACAGTTGATGTTTCTAGAGCCGGGCTTGTAAGCATTGCCTGTGTGGGCAAACAGAAATATGGGGCCTTCCCAAAAGAGAAGCTAGAAACCCCCCTCCCACGCAGTGCCACGCTCCCCTACTGAACACCACCAGGTTTCATAGGCTGTCATGGTCTACTGTACCCAGCGGCCAAGGGTCCATGCTGATGCCCATGAGCTCTTCCTCCTCAGCATCTGCACTTTTTAGTTCCAGCTTCAGCTATTAACACAGGCGTTTCCTTTCTCTGGCTTTTAATAATGGTGGCCTTTGTTAACGGTGCCAGGCACAACTTGTGCCTATGGCAAACGCTTCCTAGGTAAAAAAATCAGCCAGTCCTCGGGGAGTGAAGCAAGCTGTCTTCGCGTAAGCAGTGATAAGTTGTTCCCCTTCTCAGAGTCTCCACCCAAAATTGGAAGCAGCAGCTCCTTTTGTTGGTTTTGAAAACAGAACAGATTCTTTGAGCCTGACCTGGGAACATGAGGGAAATCATGGCATTTCTCAGTGGGGAATGGAGAGTATGGGACAGTTTGGTTGCAACTTTGTTTGAAAATATATAAAGTATGTATGTCTAGGATATATTAGTGTCATTGTAAGAAATACGATGCAGGGAGCATAAGAGAGAGTTGTACAAAATCATGGAAGTTTCCTGCAGGAGAAGAAAATCATGAACTCATTAAAAATGCATAAATAGGTGTTCAGGTGAGGAGTTTAAGCCCAAGGCCCCCATTCCTCAAGAATGTTTCTCCTGTTGAGCTTTTTTTTCACCAAGAACAGCAAGGCAGATTTTCCAAAAGCTTTCTGTTTCTATCATATAGGAAAGGTCTGGACTGATCTGAGTGAGACTTAGGGGTTAATTATTTTGCAGAAGCTGAACAGGAGTCAGGAGAGACGTTGGTGTGGGAAATGCTGTCTCCAGAGCTGCTCTCCCATCAGGTCAGGTCTGAAATGCAGGACCAGAGCTGGCCAGGGAGACTTCTGCAAAAATGTCTCAGTCCTTCTGGGTAAGAACTGGGCATATTTTTTACTGTTCCAAGGAAAAGCTCATCTGAAAAGACCATCCAAAAGAAGTCCCAAGCCCAATGGCTGTGCTTCCTCTCTGGAATTTGATAGTCCCCCACCTTTACCACTGATCTGCCACTTTTCCACATCCATAATGAATACCCAGGATGTGTTTCCCAACTTCTGGAGATCTGTGTTGCATACATACTTATAGTCAAGGTTTCCTACATTCCTGAAGTGCCATAATCCCTGGACAATCCCCTCCTTTCTGACTCAAAACAGCATTTAATCCATCCCTGGACCAGAGCAGCTCTCCCTCAAGAGAGGCTGTCAGGAACCCGTCAGTAGGGCCAGTGCTGGGGTGAACACACAGACCCCTCTGCGGGACACAGGAAGTCTCTGGACTGCGAATGGCAGCGACCATGCAGAGCCATCATCTTCACAGCACATCTCCATGCCCTGGCATTGCTGCTGCTCGTTCTGGGATGGGCCATTTATTTGTCTGCCTCATTTATTTTTTATCAGGCACCCCATTCCCAACCTGAGAAGTTTTCTTTAAATCAATAATTTCACTAAGATTTTCAGTTCTGACCAAATAACTTTCCATGACCAATGAAGTTCATCTCCAACTTCTCATGGGAACAAATGTTTCTAGAGTCATCATTGATTCCTCCTGCACAACCATGGGACCACAGCAGTGGCCCACCCTCCACTGCTTTCACAAACACCAATTAAGGCTTTATCAACAGGGTTAAAGTGGCTCTCTACTGTTATCTCACCTGGGATAAACATTTTATCCCAGGAAAATTTTATCACAGGAAATGTGAAGCAATGATAGATGCAAGAACCAAAACTTTGTACCCCATGAGCCAGGCCCTTAGACTTAGAAGCCTGTCTAGCAAAAATGATATATACCCTTCATGTTGGTATACCACACAATGTTCCAGTTGCTAAAGAAAATTGACTGTACCCTAGACGCATTTCTGTGAAGAAGTTTACCACACCACAATTTTCCAGGAGTTTAGGATGTGGCTCGCTTTCAGACCTCTTATATTTTGGCTTTCTCTGGGCCATACAGTTGCTTACACAGAGCAAATATTGTCCACATGGTTACTGAGACAAAGGGAAGGTTCATGGTGGGGCTCCAGGAATAATCAGGCACAGCCAGCTGGCCATTTCACAATACTTCTTCTGTATTAGGTTTGTATTTTTAAGTGAGCAGCGTGTAAAGCCCAAACACCCACACAGTACCCAGCCCTGCTGCACAGCGCCAGAGATGACAGGCAGAGTTGTCATGCTCAGCCAGGAGGACACCATCTGGCCTTGAAGACCACAGCAAGCACCAGATGAGGCTGGGCAGCTGCCTCTACCATCACTTTTGCTGGCCACAGCCTGTGGCCCCACATCTTGCAATGCTTTTGGCACCAGTAGAGGTGTGGGGCTGGTTCTCCTGCTGGGCACTGGAGGTGCACAGGAGTGGACCTCCTGTGGGATCTGAAAGTCACTCTTTTATTGTCCAAACCACTTCTGTGAGGCTTCATTCCTCCAGCCCTGCTTAAAGGGCTTAAAATTTTCTGTTTGGTGTCTGCAATAGTCCACCTATGGCATGTGTGCAACCTAAACTGGTGGGCTCAGGGTTGCTCCAGTCTCCAAGCAACAGTTAATGGCAGGACTCGACTCTTGAATTTAGGCCAAAAATGTAGAAGTAACAGGATATAACACGCCAGCTTGAAAGACTGATTACCCAGGTGCAATAACCCCACTGCTGTCCCTGGGGGCTGGATGCCAGTCTGCTCGGCTGACAAAACAGTCCAGGTATTTGTGTTCAACATTGGGGGGGAAAAAAAAAAAAGCAAAGAAGCCTCGAGTTTGCCAGTTAAAAAGGGACCGTTAATCGAGATGAATTACACTGTTAAACAAAATCTGCTGTTCAACAATCTAATCTGCCAGCGTCACCCGCCTGCCACACGTTGCACATTCCCCATGTGAACACGGGGAGCACCGAGAATGCAAATCCACAGAGGTAATTTCTGCTCCACTAATCACATCCCAGGAGTAATCAAGGTATTCTGATGTGCCTTATGCCTGGCTCATTTGGAGAGCTAATTAAAGCCATTCTGTTAAATACATTTCTATAAGCCAGTTGACTTGCTAAAAAAATGACAATTATTCTGACACTCTTTCAAAAACAAACATCAGCCAGGGCTGAGCTGCAGCTGTGGTACGCGTATGGATTCAACTGGCTTCAGAATCTCAACCAAAACACCAGAAAAAGTCACTAGAAAGTAAGGAAAAGGCTGTTTCATGGACTACTTGCTTTCAGAAGAACTGTACTGTCCCACAAAAGGCACATTTTTCTCTTCAGCAGGACACTCTGTTGTATTTCCTATAGGAAGGGGCTCAGGGAACCATTTAAGAAGCTTAAAGAGCTTTACTAGTTTTCTATAAAAGTAAAGATGATTTACCAGAAATACTATGGTTTGGCTATAGTTGGAAGATGCTGCTATTTTTGGATTATCATCTAAGAGAGAGCTCTTGTAACAAAAATAAATAGTCTATTTTGCACAATGTTTGATAATTCTTACTGTGAAAAGCTGAACAAAATTAGTTTCTGCTAACTGAGAAGTAATGACTAATGAGGACTGGATTCAATTACCTGCCCTGTTTTGCACACTTGTCTCTGCCCTGTCAGTATAAATTTCAAACAATTTCACAGAAATTTCAGCAGAATATCTCTGAATTTAGATGAGGGTAGAAGTGAAAGCAAAAAACCTCTGCTCCTTTGGGAGAACAGCATTTTAGCATCACCTTGCTTTAAACACACTTGTGTTTCCTGCACAAATAACACCAATTACAATGCCGTCATCTCAAGAACAGTTATTAATGTACAAAAGCAGCCAAGACTTTCAAAAGTGGTGTACAGTTGCTTGAGTTTGGAGACTGTCCTGAGGTGTTCAGGAGGGCCTGACTTTCCCAACACGCTGAACATAACCATCTCCCCCTGAACACTGCATGAAAATTGGGTACCCAGAAATCACAACTCACTTGCCGCACACTGGCTGCAGCTGCTACTTACCTTGCTGTCCCATGCCATGCCCTTTGCAAGCAGAAAAAAGATATTTACCTGAGCAGGATTTATTGAATTTGTATTTATTCAAGGAAATAATCACTGGCCAAGACTGGAAACTGTTTTTTAACCCACTGTAATTCCTTCAGAAAACAGAAGCTTTTGCACTACCTGAGATGTACCTGGGATGCCTCGAGGCAGAGGGGATGATGCTCATGCACAGGTCACCAGTTAGTAGGGGATAAATTACTGAGCCATGGGTGTCACAGTGATGAGCCCTGGGCATTTGCTGCCTGAACAAGCCAATCTAATGCTCTGAAAAATCTCACGTTCTTGATCCAGAAGGAGAAATACAACTAAAGCCAGTGAGCAACCCCATGGCTGAAGTTGGCCATGTGACCTACAGAAGCCATGGGCAAAGCTAAGTGGTAAAAACCTCTGGGAAATGGTGGAGGGAAAGAGAGAAATCAAACTGACAGTTGTCTGACTTACGGATTTTCCTTTCCGAAAAAGCAGCTGGTTGCCAGCCAGAGTGAAGTAGCGAGTTTTCCACCTTTTGATAAACTTCCACCGGACTTGCTTCTCTTTAAGCTTGCCTTCAATCAGAGGTTGGCCGTCCTGATTTACAACTGGGGAGGTGAACATACAACAAGGGGGTTATTTCTGTCCTCCCTTCACCCCAGCCGAAACCCAGGCTTTTGCTGCGATGCAGAAAAGGTATTTTGCAGTTTAGCTGTGTCAGCCCCAAGACCACATTCCTCCTGACCTCAGGCATTCAGCTGTTGCTTCAGAAAGACATTTCAGCCCTTAGTCATGTTTTGCTTGGGAGGCCGTGCAGATGGAGCTGACAGCTCGGACTCCCCTGCCCATCACTTTTGCTATTCCCTTAGCCATTGCGTTCTCCTTCCCACCGCCACACCTCCCAGTTGTTCCTCAGCCCTGCAATAACAACTTAGAATTTCAAGCAATTGAAGGCATGCTTCATGTTGTCTCTGAGGCTCTAATCCACACTACAGAGTTCAGTGCAGTTATATTTCTGCTGTGCAGTATTTTGGATAGGAATATTTTGAGGATATCCCTCTCCATTAACTGCACTAGTTGCTTCATTGCAACAGCAGCACTACCGAGAAGGAATCAAGAGCCAGAAGTGGGATGTCCATGTGGGGCTGAGAGACCAGGCACCATCCCACTGGAATGATTGCCAACCTCTCATGGGTAAGTCCAACCCAGAAATGGGACATCTTGTGAGAAAGGGGTTGGTGGATCCCAGGGCTTTGTCTCCCAGACATGACCCTTCCCTTCCTCAGCCTCCCAAGACACAACTCCTTCTTCCCTTGGGAAAGGGATGTATTTATTCTCAGCCCACCCTTACTCACCAATAACCTAGCCCTGGTCTTTGTAGAGGTCACCCCCTGTTACATCTTTATTATCTGCTCTAATTCTCTCTTCAGGAATATTTCAAGTGTCATTTAACATTCACAGTCCATTTTGTAGAAAATAATCCTTACAACAAACCCAGAGTTATCTGTGTCCTGGCAATATCACAGCACTGACTGGTTGGGAATGTGATGTTTTCTATCACTTTTGCATTTCTAAAATAACACAATTTATTTTGACATCTGGATGGCCAAAGGCCAGACCAACTCATGGCTCAGCCCGCAGGGACCCAATGTCTGTCCCGCTCCCTCAGGAGTGGTCAGGGTCTTTTCATCATGCTACCCATTGAGGACATTGATGTTTTTACCATCCTGTGGCACAATTAACTTACAAACTATTAGCGTGTCATTAGTGTCAATAACACTGCCTTGCCTGTACCCTGGGTGGTAAGAGCTAAAACAGCATTTCTGCTACACGTGTGGATAAATGCCATCCTTACTGAGCCTACTTTGAACACAAGATGGGCAACTCTGCCCAAGCCGAAGATGAGGAAGGAGGAGAAGGAGAGACACAAAAGCTCCTGTCCCCCTGATGACCTGTGCTACAGCACGTTGCCAAGAGTAATCTAAAATGTAATTAAAAATACATATGTACAGTATCGAGTCTGATAACCCTCCTGACTGTTATCGACACGGAAGCAGGAATACAGGCACACTTAGCTACCTTAGCTTCAGCTCAGCCACTTCCCAGTCCATTCATCTTCAATAGGTGGTCTGAAAAGTGGCTTCAAGTTGCCTTAGAAAAATAACTTATATTTGTCACTATAGATTTTTCTTCAATCAATTCCCTTAAAAATAAAAACCAAATAAAGTCTCTAGGAAAGGAAAATAAACCCTTTTTTTCTCTTATTGCAAAATTATTGCTATATTTAAAATTACTTGCAGAATTCCAAGCACTGTGTGAATATGGGGAAGTGCCTTGCACTTCCATTTACAGTGTGTTCATAAGGTTGTGGCCCTGTGACCGTGGTGCTCACCTGTGATCACTATTCACTGGCACTTACCTCGGCTGGAAGCGTGTGAGGATTTGGGAGCTGGAAGAGCGTTCCCAAACCTTACACACAAAAAGGAATTTTCCAGCACAAGAAAAGCCCAGCAAGCAAGGGGACCACCATGGGCTTTAAACCATGACTGCAGAGCAACCTGAGCCACTGCCCTTCATAGAAGGAGCAAACAATTTAAAAATTCTCTAGTACCACAGCTGGGTTTCTTTTTCTTTTCTCTTCTATTTTCACACTGATAGACAGGACGTGATGGATCAGATAGGCTGAAGAGCAGTCCAACGGCGTAAGCAGCCTGAGAATGGATGTTTTTTGACGTGATGTTTGATTTGGAGCCCTTCCCAGCATCTGTCAGATGGTCAGTTATCCTCTGGCTGGCTGGACTTGCATACCTTAGCATGAAAGTTTATCCAGAAATGCTTTTGCTTGAAGATGTTTGCTATCATCTGTGCCTGAGCCTTTCAGAGCCCCAAAGGGAGTAGGTTGGTATGATGCTGAGGATGCGAGGTGAGCTGGGTGGCTGAGCGCAGCCACCAAAGATAGCACCTGGGGTTTCAAAGGCTTTATAGCTTTTTGGACACATACCCCTCTTCACTACCTCCTGTCTGGTACAGGAAACCAAACAATGCAAATACAACGCATCAGATTTAGATAAAGAATGTATTTTTTTCCCCAGCGTTGTTTATATTGGCAGAGAGGCAGGCTTTGGGGGTCTTCAGTGTGTACTATTTCAATTTCCTCGAGAAAGGCTATAAATATTTCTGTCTTTGCAGATAGGGAGTTTCTGGAAGGAGATGGACTGAATGAAAAGGGGGGTGGCCAAGTTTCAGCTCTGATGGGGAATTGCAGCTGTGATTTCCATGATAAAACCAAGGTCAGGTTTCTGCTCCTCACAGCCCGTTGCATCCCTCGCTCTTGGGAAGATGCAGCAGCTCTTCCCCGTGTATCTGCATGCCAGCACCGATGCGTTACACCACCCAACCTGACACAGCACAAAGTAAAACAGAGGCTTGCTTTCTCCCTGCATATTTTTTGTCACTGTAAAAGGGCACAAATTTACAGAGAAGCTGGTTTGGGGCCGCACCCATTTCACAACACGCTCTTTAGGGGGACAGAGCCTTATTTTGCAATGTGCTCTTCAATAAAAACTTCGAAATTGTGTTAAATATTGTTTTCAGAACTACTGCAGATACACATTTTCACTTGTTTTAGAGATTTGCTTAACTGGCAATCTCTTCTCCCCAGCCTTTCAGAGAAGCACGGCCAGGGTGGGGGCTATTTTCAAATAAATATATAGTTTATGAGAAAATTGCAGAGATGGGACCAAGAAAAGGGCAAAGCTGAGGGGAATTAAAGCCCTTGGCCACGAGGACTTTATGACATGCGGTGATGTGGTGCTTCTGTGATAGCTCTGTCCTGCCTCTGTGCACAGGATGTGCACGGGAATGGGCTCTAGGGTTAGAAGTTACATCTGAAGTGGAGCTTTTTAAACCCTCTGCTGAACTGGCTGGGCAGAGGGGGATGGAAAAGACCCTGGGGAATGTCCCGGCTGCATGGCAGGGAAAACAAAACAGGGCAGCCCAGACTCCATACATCCCTCTTCCTCCCTGATGTGGGTTTCTGAAGCACAGGTCCAGGGCAGATGCCTTTGTGAAGAAGGCTTGTGCTATGCAGTCTACATTGAATTTACACTCATACAAACCACCTAGAATTTCCCCCCCGTTTTCTAGACAAGAGAAAGAGCATCCTGTGCAAAGCTCCCTAATAAAAACTAACCCTGGTCAAACAGAGCAAAGAGCAGCTGAAATTGAGCTCACACAGGCAAGAAGGTATCATCAAATGCCACCGAACCAAAAAATACCAGGGAAAATAATCTGGTTTGAGCAAGGAAAAAGTTGGGTTGGTTTGTTGGGATTTTTTCCAGTTAAATTTGTTTCTGCAAACAAACTGTGTCCATGGACCATCAGACTTGAGGGGAGTATTGGCATTTGGACCTGAGCAGGACCGTGCGGTGATTTCTGCCTGCAGCTGCACCAGTGTCCTTTAGAAGGGACAGCATCTGCTGGCAGTGGCTTTGAGGACGAAACACGTACTGGGAACAGAAGGGCTGGTTTTCTTTCTAAACAGCTTTCTGAGGCTGTATCAGGTATTATCTGGCATTTCTGCAGCTGAGATTTTCTGGGATACCCATAATGGTCATACTTAAGGGTCATTCCTCTTTGGGAGCTGAGCAAAAGGACAGACCCATCAGGCCAGCAGCTGTCTTGCAGGTTTGAGCACAAGTCCTCGTGCTCTAGTACCAGCCACTTCCTATTCTGGTCACTTTGTTCCTCTTTTATACAATCAGCATTATAATTTGTCAGATTTGTGAGAACAGATAAAAAGTTTTAAATTTTTTATAATTAATTTTAAACAGCATCTAAGCTGATATTTTGCTTATTGTGCAAATGCCTCACCAAATTTATAACTTGATGTATGGGGTAATATCCCTGTCATTCCCATAATTTACCATTCACATGTGCATCCTCTTGGTGGAGGGTGTTTTGTCACCACGAGAATATGCAGTTTGGCGCCAGGAAATTGCCATCCCAGTAGCATGTGGGTGATAATAACAGGGCACAGCTCTGCATCGTCTGCCAGGATGAAGTGTCAGAACTACTACGACAAAGTCTACCCAGTGAGAGACAGTGAGCAAAAAACTGTGAATTTGAGAAAATCAAACCAGCAGCACGAAGTAGCAAGCTTTGCTGGAGTGTGCAAAAAAGAAAGAAGAGACAACTTCACTTCAATAAAAATGACTGAGATAGGAGAGGAAAAGATTTTCTACTCCTACATGATAACCATAAAGACTTATTATTATAATGCTCACTGTAACTTCCATAGCATGACAACAACTGTATACACATCTAGATACAACAAAAGAAGGACTTGATATGAAAAGACAATTGTTCAGTGATTGGGTCTCGTGCATCTACCTGGCTCATGGTCCCACAGGAACGGCTTTGATACCAATTCCAGTGCAATAGAAATATGCTTTAACCAAAATAAGAAGGTGTAAAGTGCAAAATGGTCAGAGACCAGAAGATACTGAGATAGTTGGCAGTCAGGAATGCAAAATGAGAAAGGAAGTGAATGTGTGACTTTGGCCTGAAGTGGATTTTTATGGCCAAAATATTTCAAAAACAGGATTTACTAAAGAAATGCTGATCTCTCTTTAAGCAGCCGGTGGCTGGAAGCAACACTAACAGCACTTCTCATGTACATCCACAAAGAATCCCATGGGGAATTCTGATGTCAGCTTCCAAAGTCGTCGTAATGAATCTGATGCCAGTATGTCTGAGGGTCTGATTAGAAGAAAAAGATTCATGAAAGATAAGAATGAAGCTCTTTTCCAATATTTTTCTAAGTCCTTTTGCTTATTTTCATTGCGGTTAACTTCACAGAATCACAGAATAATTCAGCTGGAAGAGAGCTCAAGGGGTCTCTCATCTAACCTCCTGCTCAAAGCAAGGTCGCCTATGGGGTCACACTAGGTTCCTCATGGATTTATTCATGCAGGACTTGCAAATCTCAACAAGATCTCTAGGCAAGCTGTTTCAATGCTTGATCATCCTCACGGTGGGAGACTTTTCCCTCATAGGCAATCTGAACCTCTCCTGTTCCAATTTATACCTGTTGTCTCTTGCCTTCCCACCACACCACACCAAAAAGATCCTGGCTGTGTCTTCTTGATGACCTCCTTGTAGTTATGGACAGACTACTATGAAGTGCCCCATCAGCTCTGCCTGCACCAGCCCTTCTCCCAGTCCCTCCTCACAGGGCAAAAGCTTCAACCTCCAAACGTCTTGGTGGAGCCTGTCCTAATCCTTATTGGGATTTTACATGGTCACCATTCTAGCCATTCAATACCTGCTGTGTGCAGAGAAGGAGTAAGTGCACAGAGCTCTGTGAGCATGGACATCTTAAGTAAATCCGTACTGCCTCAGAAACGCAGAGCTTTACTCTTCTGTCTGAACTCTTCCCAAATCCAAATGCAGTAGCTGGTGACCCCCACTTCTTTCCATGGTAGAGCAGTGTTATATGAACAGTATCTGCACTACAGTTAGAAGATTGTTTAAAAATGCAATCAGCTGCCAATTGGAGTGTGCACATTCCTTAAACACATATTAATTATTGGAAAATTTTGTCTAGTTTTGCTTTCTTCCCATTGCATGAATAAGGTTAAATCAAAAAACTTCAGAAAAGTGATACAAGAATGAGTTAAGATTGATCTTTCACATAATTATTCATATCATGGGAGACTAATGAAGTGTATTCTCCTTAATTTGCCCAAGCAAAAATCAAGATGTGACATTAGAAAGTCTACAAATAGGGATTTTCTACATAACAGGGAAGGGCATAATGTGATGTGGTGTTTAGAGACTAGAAATTACCCCCCATTTTAACAGTGTGGTTAAATTAACTGAGCAACATCTTAGGCATGTCATGGGTTCTCCTTAAGTTGGCTTTTAAAAATCAGGTTTAGACATCTTTAGAAAAATATGCAGAAGTAATACAGATCAAAGAGAAAACACTTCTTTGATATAAGCATTACTGGACTAGATTCTTTGACTATTGTTTATAGAAGGTGAAACTAAGTGATCACGTAATCTCTGGGTTTGAAATCGCCTTGTGTGGTGGTATTCTGGCATGTATGATGAGCTTGAAAAAATGGAGCTAAAGGATTCAAAAGATTATGTATGTCATTACTTTTTTTTTGTTCTGCAGAACACACAATAAAGCTACGAATATTTTCCAAACTCAAAGTGAAAAAATATTTACTATAATATCCATTGCTTCTTAAACTATCTCAATATAGACACTAACTCCAAAATCAATTGAACCCTGAACAGTAGCCGTTGATGTAAGTGTCCATTGGAATTATTTTCTATTAATTGTATCTTGCTTCCTTTGCAGACCTACAATGCTTCGAGGTTTAAGTAGTTTGGGTACTGAATAAAAAGTAAAAAAAAATCTTCCAAACTCTTTCTAGATGAATTCAAGACAGATAAAAAATGAAGTATTAAATCTTGCATTTGATGAAACATAAAATCATCCACAAAAATTCAGTCCAATCATGAATGATCTCAATGATAATAAACTCCTCTTAACTTGAAAGAATGGAATGTGTGGGTGGCAAGGAGACAAAGATAAATGCAATTAACCTAAGGGAATATGGATTCACTCTGTCTCATTAATCATCATGTTTGGTTTTGTTGAAAACCTGGAAAGGACACATTACTGAATGCCACTTTTTATAATTTTCAAGCAAGTATTATAGCTGGGATATTTCAGTTCGCTAGATAATCACCACTGCTAGCAAAAGATAAATGTATTCAGGAGTTAATATGGTGTAGGCTATTCTGAGTGAATTGCTTTTTTAAAGAGGAATTCATAAAAAACCCCTCAGTTTTACCCGAATCATTGCCCACGGGCACAATGTCTCTTCTGCAGCCCACAGGGATTACTGCAATTTCTTTGTAAGCTTCCAGAATAGGGAATGTACTGCAATTCCCTCTCCAGCTATCAAGTGGTTTTACTGAATTTTTTTGTGCAAGAGCTTGTGAAGCCAACTGTCAATACACGAGGTTATGTTGAAATGAGGCTCTTAAAGCCAGCGCTTCCTAACAGGAGGCTCACGCTGCATTTACCAAAAATTTCAAATGCTTTGTATCTGTGCTTGAACAGTTGTCATTTAAGAAAAAATAATAGTGTAACCCAGTTTTCCTACCTCTGAGACCAGGTGCACAGTCAGGGCAAATATGTGTGTCTGAGCAGATGAGGAGCATTTGTGGGAATGCTCTTCCCCCTTGACTTGGGGCGGCAGGAAAAAACAATTTGGGGTAATTTAACAGCACTTCTGGAAATGTGTGGTTGTATAAGAAATGCTTTGCAATGAGAAGAACGCATGAGAAATATTCCAGCTTTCTCTGGGTTAATTGCCACTTTGGGTAGATCCATCTCATTGCTTAAGCATAACTGCCTCTTTCCTCACAAACTCAGCCTCCAAGTGCAGTCCAGCTCCAAAAATCCTCCCAGCTACATCCGAAAAAACCCCATCATTGATCTGGCATCCTACAGCAAGATTGAGGCTTTAAAGCATAATGCTTTCCTAAGTCTGGAGGATAAATGGCATCTTGCACCATGGCATCTAAAAAATGCAACAAAACCCAACATTAACCAAAACCAAAAGGCAATAATAGAAAAAGAATTTGCCTCTGAATTCCTTCTTTAGGAAGAATTTGGTTGCTAAACAGCATTGCTGAGAGGAAGAAATTGCTTTCTTGTCTTTCAGAAGTATTTGAGATTCCAAAGGGTCGGTCCACTGTGGAATGAAAAGAAAAGATGTTTTACAGCCTTTATGTTTCTTACCAGTTCAAGGAGACCTCTGAATCCTTTTTTTTGAGTCAGATCTTATAAAGCCCAAAAGACCCTGGAGTCTAGTCTGGGGAAAAGTCTCCCACTCTGGTATGACTTTTCCCAGCTGCCGCAGCTCTACATCACGAATACTAAGGTGAATTTGTCATTAACCTGCAGATTTTTATTCCATCGAGCACTGACTTCCACACTCCTTTCCTACACCTGAGCTTTCATATGACCCATTCAATACTTTATTTTCTTGATCTTCTAAAGCTTTTAGAGCTGCTAAGCAAATCCTGATATTCACAATGTGCCTTTCTTACAAAAATTTCTTTGAACCGAGACAAAGAGAGTAATTGCTCATAAAAAGGACAAAAATATTCTGTGCCCTGTTCCTCCTGTTTCTGACTATCCTCAAAGGCATCCCTGAACTCTCAGGCCTGGCTCTAAAACAAAGGGGAAATGGTGATTTTCATAGATGCTGACAGTAATAAAGTCTTCACCAACTTCTCCTGGGGTATGGCCGCAAAGACAGCCCAGTGGCTGGGCAGGGAGGAGGACAGGCTGGATGGGGGAGAGGCAGGTGGACCTCTGAGCAGTGATAACCCTGCCAACCCTAGGCACCATCCTTGGTTACTGCAGTGCTCCTTCCAAATGTCATAGAATTATAGAACCATTTTGGCTGGAAGAGACCTTTAAGACCATCAAGTTTAACCCTTAACCCAGCACTGCCAAGTTACCACTAAACCATATCCCTCAGCGCCACATCTACACATCTTTTACATACCTCCAGGGATGGTGACTCAACCACTTCCCTGGGCAGCCTGTTCCGATGCTTGAAAACCCTTTTGGTAAAGAAATTTTTCCTTATATCAAATCTAAACCTCCCCTGGCGCAACTTGAGGCCATTTCCTCCTGTCCTATCCAGGCATCCTCTGTGCTCTCGAGTACTCATGGTACTCGAGAAAAAGAAAGCAAACTCTCTAATTATTACATCTGCTGAGAAGGTAGCATTTCACTTAACACCTTAATGCTATATTTGCATTTTTTCAAGTGAACTTTAGTTGGCATCATATAAATTCAAGCTAGATAAAAGGTAACTAAAAAAAGATTCTTTGTTTTTCCACTCCTAGAAGAGGCAGTATCATTCAGAAGGGCCTATATAAGTACCAGCATATAGGAATGAAAGGCTAATTTGTGCCCCGGGACTGCTGGGGGAGCTCCTGTCCCCCTCCACACTTTGGGGGCAATGTGGGCAGCCTCCCCTTGCTCAGCTGGCCAAGTGCTTCCACACATCTCCACACAGAATGGATTTTGGCACTTCTTGGGAAGGACAGAACTTCTGGCAGCAGAGCCATGGTGCTGTGCCACACACACCTCCCCACACCACATCCTGCTTCCAGCCTGTCTTAGACCTCTCCTTGGAGGACATGGCACTTTGGCAGGAAAGCAAGAGGGAAGCAAGGTGTCAGCTGTCATCAGCAGAACCCATGGCATCCAGGAATTGGTGGCCCCCAAGGACATTACCCCCAAGGATTGCCTTTGCCACCTTCATCTGGCCTATTTGCTCCAAGACAGCTGCCCTACCAGCACCATCAATAGGTTGCTACAAACACTCTGCTTTTTGGACTAGTTAAATGTCTTTGAAAATTCAAAACAAAGGTCTTTCATGAAGCTTTGAAATTTTAAGCAAAAATTCCTTTTAGCTTGACTTACGTCTATCACTGACGTGATGGACAAACCACAGAAAGATCACGGTACTGAGATGAAATTTCAGCTCAAAGCGTGATTTCTTTTATGGTTGTTGAGTCCCACGAGAGTTGTGGAAGGAGGAATATGGTCAAACACCCATGCAATGAGCACGGGCAGCCCAGCCTGCAGCAGAGGCTGTGCCACTCTTGCAAAACTTACTAAATTCAGGGTTGATGAAATATAAAGAGATGCTAGCTGTTAAAATAAATAGCTGAAACAGCCATTTATTCAAAGGCTTGGCCAAAATATGCAAAATTCTTGGCCAGAATTGTGCAGACTTTTACAGAGTGGCAAAAAACATCTAAGGCCATTCCTCTAAATTTCAGTGCACTGATCTAAAACACATGGCTATCAGAAAGCTTCAGAAAAGTGGTCATCAGGATCTTTTACCTGTGAAAAAGTTTATTTTCCACTTTCCCCGTTTTCGAATATAGCTGAAGTATTATGGCTGTTGTTAAGCACTGTCTTGTTCCTAGGATGTGTACTGTGGGTTCAATTATATTAAAGCAAATAATTCTGAGAACAAAGAAGACATTAAACGGGTGTAAGATCTATGCCAATGTTCTCTGACATGTGGCACCTGTGCAGTCTCCAGAGGACCTGGGATGTGGTCCAGCAGATGCAACTCCTTTATCTGGGCACTGCAAGATGGGTGTAGATCCCTCCCACTCCCCAGGGATTAGTAGTCATGCAGATTTATGAGCCTGCATTAATTTTGGATTGTATCCCTCTAAGCATACACCAAATAAGGTTTGTGCTTGACACTATATCTCACCAGAGATACTGAGACAAGAGGAGTTTAATGGAGAATTCCAGTTAAAGTAGACACTGCCTGTGCTGTGCTGGAAGGTTAGCTTTCCCTTTTCCCCAACCTCTGCCACCATCACCAGAGACACAGCGTTATCTGTGAGCTTGGCTCCATCCTCCACCCACCACGCACAGCCCACCAGCGATGAAGACAGACCACTTACCTGTTGCCTTTTCAGGGTTATTGCACATGAAGCACTGCCAAGTTCCAGTTTCCTCGCTGTAGCCGAATAAATCAAAGAACCTCACTTCTTCCAGGTGCATCTGCATGTGGTCCAGGTCCTAGGCAATAACAAAAAAACCCAAAATCACTCACAAGGTGAACTGCTGCACAGTTAACAGCTCGTAACCTGAAATCACAGAGGGATGCACAGCGAGCACCAAGAGTCCTCTTCTGTGTGTCTCCAGTGAGCAAACAACCTACCGGGGCAGATGTGCTAAGCAGGATGTATCTCTCTCTCTCTACCATGAGTAGCAGCTAAGATATATATTGATGTAGATATATAGAGATAGATATTTAAATAATAATAATAAAGCAGTCTGTAGGAGGCAGAGGACTGGTCTGGGGTGGGGTTTTTTTGCCTCTTCAACACTGCTGCCAGCAGCGTGCTCAGCCGTCCTGCCCAGCACGTCTCCTACCAACTGAACCACCTTGATTACCTCCATCTCTCTCTCAGAATTTTTTTCAGTGATCCAGAAGGTAGTGGTCTCCACTAACAATGCTGGGGACTTCCTCCTGTCCATCCAGAGCGCCCATCAGAGCAAGAGCTAGTAGCTGGGGACCATTTTATTTTATTTTTATTTTATTTTTTAATGAAAGAGTAGAGGCTCTGAACCCAGCTGCCTGCGTGAAGCACTAACACAAATGTTTAACGTGAATGTTAGTATGAACATTTCCAAAAACCCAGCAAAACCAGAGCTGATTTGTCTCACACAAAACACACCAAGGTAAACGTGACATTATTCTGCCAGTGACAAGCCAGAGAAGTAAGGATTATGCATCTACAAAGTAAACTGAATGTCTGACTTGATCAAAGAAACCTCTAGAAAGTATACATGCAGCTTCAAGTACGAGAAAAGCCAGAGGATGTTATTTTTGAGGCAATTAATAATACTGTATAATTCAGTGCATTTTAAACCCTGCTATTTAATTTTAAAACAAATAGTGGTCTCCCAATTAAACAAACGCTGGTGTAAAATAACAGCAACCAAGTTACTCACTGCAAACACAAAGGGAATTGCCAGGACCGCTCAGAAAACACTCCTATTTATTTGCACGGGGTCTCCACGGATCTGCAATGTCACATGCAGCAACCCAAAGAAAACACAGATTTATGCAGTCAGTGGGGAAAATACCTTCCCTTGCCAGGGACATTAGTTCAATGCACTGAACAGGGCTGTGCAAAGGATGGAGTTGTCCGATTCAGGCCTTTTCAGACAAGCTTTAGTGAAGGAAAGGGAGCAGAAGGCTGGCTGGCTCAGGGAGACACGGCAAAACAGCATCCCTCCTCCCCAGCCTCTTTCGACCCAGAAAAAGGCCAGGAAAGGGCTGTTTTCACAAGAACCGAAACATCCAAGACCACTTCAGGCCTCCAGCCATCACCCTGGATAACAAGCTCAGCTGAGCCAAACACTGAGTTTTAAAGGCCAGGTTGGATGGGGCTTTGAGCTAGTTTGAACTAGCGGGAGGTGTCTCTGCTCATGGCAGGGGGTGGAAGTAGATGATCTTTAAGGTCCCTTCCATCCCAAACCATTCTACGATTCGATGAACAGGGGCTCTCGGGTGTCCCCACCCTGGAGGCCATCTCCTGATGGCTGTCTGAAAGAAGGACAGCAAGGCAGAATTGGGAGCACAACCCATGACCTGAGGAGCTCCAAACAAAAGGTTTTCTTCTTCCCTTTCCAGCAAGAACATGCAGAGAAATGGGCTTCACAACACACGGGAAGATAATGACCACATGCTGAACGTCTTGGACACACACTGGCTTATTGCAGGCAGCAGGCCCACAGCCCAGCTCTTTCCACCATCCTCATGTAGGAGATGAGCGACCAGGCTGATCCCTGCACCCAGTGGGCTCCCTTGTAATGCTCGACCACGCAATTCCTCACACCTCCTGAGCCTGTTCCCCAGCACCAGGCCTGCATCCGTACCTCTGCACAGTCAGCCGTTGGGCTGCCTTGCCCCAGCATGCTGAAACTGGTTTATACTGGGGAGGATCATGAGTAAAACTTGATTATTAATGGCTCTTTATACATTGCTGAAGTTCGCATTTTCGTCCAAAGAGGAATTCTATATATTTGAGGAATTCAGCTGGCTTCTGTGCTGTGTAGCAGGAGGCCTGTGCAGTTTCTTTCCGTATTTCTCCAGCTGGCCCATGGGTAGTAGATCTGACCGTCTGAGGCCCCCTGTCTCCATTCAGGCATTTTGTGCATGGTGTGGGATCCTGTGCAGATCCTCCCCGGGCAGGAGAGCCGAGTCCTCAGGAGGGACAGACCACACCAGCCACCCAGGGTCTCCTCCCCGTTGCAGGCTCCCCCATGGAGGGGCAGATGTCCCTGCGAGCAGGGAACGGCAGAGCAAAGCATGACCAGCAACATGCCCTGTCCCAATGTGCCCTCATCCTCCTCCTGCTGTGGCATAAACAATGCAAAATAATGTTGGTGCTGCTTTCAGTGGGTCTGTGCAGGACATTATAAGGGCACGTGGATCATGCTGAACAAAAAGCCTAGGAGCTTCTCCATCCTGGGAAAAATCTCTTAGTGGCTGCAATGAGCCAACTCTGGACTGAAAGAGAACAAATATCACTGAAATATCAATGCAGCGATCTTTCTTTTCCACTCTGTACTCTAGTACGCTTGAAATAATCTGCAATAAGCCGCTTATTTCAGGAGGGGAAGCACGGGGAAAAAAACTAATTGGAGAGGAGAGATTTATCTCATCCCCATGCTCCATCATCTTGAAAACTTCAGTGACTCCATTGTGAAAACGTAGGGCTTCTTTCTGCTGCATAAACTGAGATAGCAAACAAAGGAATGGGAAGAACAGAACTACCAATGGCTTAAAAATGTTAATTATTCTTTTGCAAGGCTGCTCAACAAAAGCCTCTCTTAAGGCATCACATGGGGCTCGTAAAGTAGTCACCATCTCACTCTTCTGACACAGCATGAGTCAACACAAAGAATTCAGCAACGAGCTCAAAACCAGCTTAGTTTTTGTAATGTGGCCTGCATGTACTTTGATAAAGAACTATGAAGCAACCAAACGGAAATCTGTAGGGATGTACATCTGGAAACGCTTTATTTCTGGCACATCTTAAGCCGTGTTGTATAAATATTTTTTGTGGCATGAACAGGCTGCCCAGTGAAACACGACATGCTTTCTGTAAGCCAGGTATTCGCTGCAATTTCTTGCACACGCATCCTGGGCCAAATTCAGAAACCACTTACAGCGTTGTAAATCTCAAAATATTTCTCAGAATTTACTCTGGAGTAAATCATTGGTGTAACAGATTTTTCTCCAGGTTTGCAAAACGCTTTAGGATACATATTGAAAAAAAAAATAAAAAATCTAAATTCATTTACTCTGAATCAGCCCCAGGGTCACAGGGCAAAAGCGGAGCAATTGCAGAGCAGTGTTGCAGCACGGACTCCGCTGTGGTTCCTGCTGGCTGCTGAGAGGTCAGACCTTCCCCACGTGCTCACAGCACAGAAATTTCTCAGTTCTGATAAAGCATTCAGACATTGCTGCCATGTGACACATAAAACTTAATATAAAATATAATACAGGATGCTGACATTGCATTTGTATCAACAGATTTCAAAATATTTTAAATTTAAAAGTGCTATGCTTATTGAAACAACCACACCTCCATAATTTTGCTTCCTGCACTACTGGTACAGGAATAAATATGACAACTACAATAATTTTGTCAAATCATTCACAATATTTCAAATTCTATTAGCAATGGGAAGAACTTCTGAAACGAAAATTTCTGATTACTGTAGAAGCTGAGTCTGTCAAGCAAAGTAAGGACTGGGTCATGCCAGGAATGCTCCGGCGAGATTTTGAGCGGATGTAAAAGATAAAGGAAACCTGCCTTATGGTAGGCCTAGGTCTCACTCCCAGAAAACTCAAAGGGACTTTTATCAGTAAAACAAATGGAATTGTACTAAAAAAACCCTCAGGTATTAGATTGATAAGGAAAACCAAAACAGAGAAAATAAATCCAGCAGCACACTGCAGAGACCAAGACTGAATGATAAAGTCTTTTACCATTTCAGATGTGTTACATCTGCCTGACTGTCTCCAGCCTCCGAAGGCTTTTAGGCAATCTGCAGCTCCCAGAGTTTCCAAACTTCAATTGACTGCTTAATTCATTAAATCAGTGAAGATCAGTATCTCATTTTCCAGCTCTGCTATTTTGGGAACTCAAAGATACTCTTACTGTCATGGAGTGACAAAAGTTCCCAAAATAGGCAAAATGCTAGTATCTGAGCAGTAGTAGGATTATGCAATGGATGTGCTGGAGACTAATCATGTTTCTGGGGTGTTGGCTGTTTTGTAGACTTTATGTGCACGATGTGCTACATCTAATCCTACTCATGAAGGCATGCTCTTCCCTAAGCTCCTTATTCACCCCAAACTCCTTTACACTCCACCACACTAGTAGATTTTGGCATGGACTCAAGCAAGTATTGAACAGAAAAGCAGTTCTAATGCCTTCATATGAGTCAATCTAGGAGTTCAATAGCAGCCAAAATACTTAGTGCAAGCTCTGCTGTATTTAAGTAAAACCAGCCCATAAGGTGGGTCTCAATGTGGGGATTCCCTACTACTTTTACAAGCCACAGCAGGAGTTCCCACTTCAATGCAACATTATCTCGGAGGCTCAGAAGGTGTTTCTGACAAAACTCCTGTTTTTAAATCAGCTATGACCTTAGTAAATTAATCTTGTTCAGTCAGACAGCTTCATGCATACGATATTCTGAGAGAGAGTATTTTAAAATCTTGTTTGACAATTCATTTCATCCAATTGAGCTGGATGGAGATGTTCAGGAATAAACAGATATTTGTTTTACAATCCTACAGCGTCCTTTTCCAAGAAGCTTGATTAATAGCTTTGAAATAGCATTCACTGAAATCCCAGAGACAGTAAACAGCTTTGAAAGAGTAATCTTTTAAACTGATGGGGGTAACTAATGGTGCATGTGCAAATGATCATTTCCATAAAATGCAAGCCTGTGTTTAACTAGGTGAACTTCCAAGTGGCTGCCAAACAGTCCACAGTGGCAGCTAATCTGAATCTAGAGTTTGAAACTGTGAGCAGGAAAAAATCCATATGTAGCATCACTAGTTTTCATCACGTTGGGAACAATCCACATGAAGCATGTAGGAGGGGGTGGAGAACGAGCCTGGAGACCTTTCAAAGCACAGTACAAAACAACACTGTGGACCCTCTGTGGAGGCTGAAAATATAGTGGCTGGTGAAGGTTTATTCAACCACCCCACAAGCTGAGTGCTTCATATAAAAGGGAGATCAGAGGCACGCACTGTGGTTCACCATTTGGCCATCCAGGAGAAGAGGACTTGGCATGTCAGTAAGTGCAAATGCTTGGAAGACGCTGGAGCTAAGAGAAAGAAGGGGAAGGGGCAGGGAAAGGGGTTTTGTCTTTCACAATTTTAGCTACAGAAAAGACTTGCTGTAGTTATTGCACAGGTCTGCGTACAGCTGTTCTAAAAGTCAGGGCAAGGTTATTTTACTATTATTTTTTTTCTGAGAAAAAAAACAAGCTTACCTTTTGGTGTGGAAATGTAGACTGGATCATGGCAGTTTCAAAACTATGTGTCCCCTTGAGCTGTGTCTTCTCCCAGAGGGCCTTAAGGATTTGCACAGAATTACTCTGTATGGACAAAGGTTCTGCAAACAAGCTCTGAAGAAAACATTGAAAACAGAATTTCAAGCATTTTTTACTTGGCTATTAACAAAGAGCATCTTGTTCTTACAGTGGCACAGCCACGCGAATAACCAGGGATTAATTCATTTCTCTGTAGGGAGTTATGTTGGATCAATATGCGCACAATTAGAGAAATCCTCAAATATTTCATTTCCTTTGGGGCTTTTTTCTTTATTGGACATTACATGTCTTTAAAGTCTGTGGCTCACCAAAGATTATCTATCAACTACAACTATTCATAGCAACTTGCACGTCATTTTTGTATTGAAATGCTAGTTTATCACAGTGTGAGCAGCACTGGCCTCTGTGAACCAGGTAGGGGTCTCAGTGACACACATCTTTTTGGAAAAGACAGGTCACTTACAATTAACATGAAGAGATGCTGGGCACTGCTGCAGGGTTGTATTTGGACCTGGTTGCAGCTCTTGGTCCTTGTGTGGGGAATAGTAACCGCGCAATGTTTGCGACTGCACCAAACAGACAGCAGGACAAAATGCAGGAAAAAAACAACTCCACAGAACAAGTTCAACACAGATTTTGCTGGCAGAGTACAGGAATTTTCAGTCCCTGAACATTCACAAAACAAGATGAAACCTGTGTTGGGTGCTCCCACCTTCAAAACTCCCTATTTCAAAGGACAGCAAGGACCCAACCTTATCCTGCCTTCAATTATTCTAGTATTTCAACAGCATGAAGTTCTTCATTGTATAAACTGCACACAAAGTCAATGTTACAAGATCACTACTGTGGCTGAGAGAGCTTAGCACTTCTGCCTCTACTGTATCTGCTGAATGATCTTGTAATTAAAAAATGCAAGTTAAGAGTGCACAAGCGAATCTGATTTTCCGTATTTCAAGTATTTGATTTCACAATATGAACATGTCCTTTTAACATAGGTTTCCTGGATGAACGTTCCTTCTTCTCTTTCTAAACAGTGAGCCAACAATCCTAATTGCACTGTCTGGCACCCGACTGACACAGACACACTTCAGTCAGACTCAACCAGGAATTTTATCGTGGCCGAGGCAATGCATTTTTTCCAGCTAAGCTGTCAGAAACAGCCAGATCATTTTGTACGAATTAAAAGGCAGAAGCAGCCAGCTCCAGGCAGCCACTGGCATGAGAAAATGGCAGCCCAATTAGTTCGCATTTGGCAAATTTACGATCAACTCTAGGGAAGGTGTTAGAAAGGGACCCGCCAGGCAGCCCGGTGCTCGCTGCTGGCACCACAGCGGCGTGACACTGTCCCGCCTGATGAGGGAAATTAAACCATAAATCATATAGCACTAGGGAATGACTTTAATGCATTAATCTGTGAAACTAAGCATCCTGTCTATTAAATAACCTCTCTAACATCACCCCTTACTCTATTTTTTTTCCTTTTGTTAATCATCACTGAACTGTAAGACAATTTCTCAGATCTCCGCTGACATACGCTTCTCTTCCTACCTCCCTGCACTAATTTGCCATATCACAATTCCTATCCAAGGATTTTGAAACATGATATAACTATTCACTAATATTTTTTAAATTAAATAGAAAGTGGGGTCATGAAGTTAAGGATCTGTTCTGGAGACCTGAGAGAAAAAGTCTCTCTTCCTCATTTTCACTTTAGCAGAATGCAATGTCAAGCAGAATATGGAGCAACTGGCAAAAAAAAGGAGTAAAAATACAGTAACTGGTATTGAAATCTTCAGAAACTGTATATTAGTTGTCTGTCTGTGGATCTAGGACAGATCTGCAGAAAACTACATTTTTATCCCTAGCCTTTCATTTAACTCATTATTAACAAATTATAAATACATTTTATGTCAGATTTATCTCGTACAATTTCATAAGCTTAAATAACATTATCCAAAGGCTGAATTTAGTGCCCTCTATTTACAGTGCCCTCTATATGTATACAGTATTGAAAAGCTTTAGGATTTCAAACAAAAGAAAAACATAAACTATCTGACATTAACACCATGTTGATGCACAGCAGGCTCAAACTCTCAGTGCAACACAAGAGGAACCCTTTTTTTTCCATAAAAAAAGCATATTAAGTGCTGCGTTTACAGCATGTTTGCAAAGACACAAACTAAACTGCAATTCTTCGAGTCTGGCCCTGGCAGAGTGGGGGGATTCTGCTGGGGCCAGAGGTAGCACTAGCACAGCTGGAGCGAACTAGCAAAACCATAGGGATAGAAGCAAAGCTTTAGAAAAAGTAGCTGCAGTGGGATAAACACAATTACACAATTACCAGGTAATTGCATTCCCAGCAGGGAAAGCCATGGGGACCGATGTGTAGAGGGATGGGGAAGGAAGGAAATATTGCCCCCCATAAAATATGACCCCAGTTCCATAAAAGATGGAACTGGCAGGGCCAAATTCAGAGTAATCTGGGAAGAGGTTAAAGAGAGAGGTTTTTCAATGAAAAATGTATCAGGAAAAGGCGAGGCACCAGGGATTAAATGTGGGATCAGGGTTTACATTGTCACTGCAACTGATTCAATCCATGAACCACAGGCAGAGCAGAGGTCAGTGTGTTAAAATCCAGCGGTGGCTCCACAGCAGCAAGTGAGGTGTGCCAGCCCTGCCACCCGTCTCCTCTGCTTCTGCTGCTCCTTTCTCATTTTTGTATGTTTTAGCAATTTTGTCCATATTTTTCAACATCTGTTTTCCTCTCCCCAGGAATAAAGTGATACCATCAAAACATAATTCATTTATTCTCTCTAGGTCCTGTTAAAATTCAACCTCTTTCTTCAGATTCTCATTTACAGAGTAATCAATCTCCTTTATTTTCCCCTTTCATCTTGTCTTCTCATTCCTATTTCTGCCTCTGAGCTTCTTTGCTTCATTTCCTCTGCTCTGTCACTGTCCTCTCCTTCCCTGACCAACTTCTACTGACCTGTGTTTTTGAAAAACATTTTTTCCTATTTATTCCTAGGAGCAAACACTGGGAAGAGTGATTTGAGCTGTTAAATTCACAGCATAACTCACTCTGCATGTTTTAAATTTCAGATAAATCCTTTGTATTTCTAAGGTTCCGTTAGGGTGGGATGAACTGTGGTGAATGGCTCTGCATAGGTTAAGAAACTGAGCCTTACTATTTTAACACAAAAGCTATCTGTTTCATCTTGAAGTGTGAATGTAGGATTTTCTATTACAATTTCAGACTCTTTGTAATCTATTAGGAAATTCCGCCTATGTCCAAATACTGGACTGTATTTGGAAATGGTATTAAATGGGAGAAAACACTTTTGGGGTCTGTAGGAGAACAGCACTGATCAGATTTGCAAATCATGCTCAGTTAAAACTTCTGTAGTAAAAACTCTCGGTGGGTGCTGCACCTCTATCCTCCACCTGCAGCCTCGGGGTTGATTCTGCTCCCCTGCAAATCCACTGCAATGCTCCTGTTTGTTTGCAAGGCACCTGGGACTTACTGGACGTTTTGCCTCAATGAGGGCAATAAGGTTCAGTACCACTTTTTTATCCCCAGACTTTGTAATCTCTCCAGACAGTTTGAATTTGTTGTATTTAATAGAAATATAAAAATTTATAAACTGCAAAATCACTTCAACCTACTATAAAGACTTTCTGAGAAATCGCAAGGGTCACAAAACACTGTGGATTAGAAGCATATTTAAAGAAATTAACCATTGAAACATAATGGTAACAATATAGGGGTGCCACTAATTTGTATTGCACACACCTGCTGAAAGAGGAACATGATATGGATCCACAGCGAAGGCTGCTGGCTGATGAGGGTAAAACTGGATTTGCTGTACAAGCAGTAATGGCCCTTCAGGGGACAGCTGAAGAAGAGCTTTGCTATGCAACTTCTAACGGTATCTAGAAATAAATATACAGAATATTAAAATCAACCACATAAAAGACAGAAACCTCACTCTCCATTATCACCATACATGCAATCAAGCAGTGCCTGGGCATACATTTCCACTGTGGGGGTACCTCAGTCTGGGTCAACTCCTGGGGCGTTCAGAAGGGCATTGCTGTGTCTGCACCCTTCAATTAAAAACAAGCCATCTGACAGTACCAGAGAAATTTAGTCTCCAGTGCTTTAAATCTTACATAGTAATCATTTACTCCCAAATGCAAAAGGTGCAAGACAGCATTCAGTTGGGCTGTTTATCCTCTCCGTTCTTTCTCATGCATTTAGTACCGTGGTTTAGCTTATCAAAGCAGACAGACCTGTCAAAATTCTGCATCGTTTATTCTTATTTAAAGTGTTTGTTGGAAAAAACATCCCATATTAGGAAACAGCCATATGGGGGCTTGACATCTATGGGATCCTTGCCGAGACTTTGTGCAGCTGAAAGCTGGTGTCTGTAGGGATGGAGGAGTGTGGCTCCCAGCCAGGAGCAGGCTCATTCAGCCCCGGGTAAAACCTGGGATACTTCCCCTTTGCAGTGGATCCTCCTGGAGCCAAAAGACACATAAATTGATTTACAACACTATTGTGCGTGTAGCATGTTTGCTGTACAGGTCGTCTGATTAATTCATCACCAGAAATACCTGTTTCAAAGAAAAGCATTAGTGAGCATTCACTGAGCCCAGTGTCACTGCAAGGACTGGGGTGATCCATGCTGTGGGGGCTCCCAGCAGCAGCCCATCTCCCCATCCACCGTGGATCCCCAGCCCAAGATCAGATCTGCCTGAACCTGCCCCTGCAGAGATGCTCTGGCTACAGCCTGGCTCCTTAGGGGCTCCAGGTCCCACAAACCCCGCTTCTTATCAAGCATATATGCTACAAGTCTGCTGATCATACACAATTTTTACACACCAAGCCAGGGAGCTGCGGGCTTTGAAGCCATTCTCTGAGAGGCACAACACACAAGGGACAGGAATCATTGCTGCTGCCACACTGTAAGGGACAATGGGACACAGTGACTTGCTCAAATCAGTGCAAGGGCAGCCGCTGGCAGAGCTCACGGGCCACAACTGCCAGCACAACAACAGACCTCGCAGCAAAAAAACCACTTGGAGAGGAAAAGGCACGGAGCTCCAGGTCCGACAAGGAACAGCAGACGCATTCACAGTTACGCACTGGGAAAGGTGGGATATGTCCTTTCACAGCTGTGACTCAGTGTCACCCACTCAACACACAGGTTTTCTCCAAAAGTGCAGTTTGACTCTCAGTCACAGCCCCAGGGCACTAAAGACAGAGAAAGCATCTCCAGTTCTCACTGCTCTGTCAAATACCGACCATTTATGCCATCTGTGATCATGTCATCTGTTGATAAAAATCCCACAAAGGTTCCCTTTGGGATCAACAGCTCAGAGCAAAAGCTATAAGCTACGTAATGTTACCTGACTCTGAACTTCCCATGCTGGTTCTAACTGGAAATGAAGCCCTTGAGATGCACAATTCTGCCTTTGCAAAATATTGACCTTAGACCCTCATTTTCTGTCTTTGGATGACTTCTCATAATGATAACAGCATGTTAGGCATAACCTAATCAGGCTTCTTTATTAACTTAAAATAACAGTATCATTTTATAGTCCCTTTGAACAGGGACAAGTGGATATCCAAGGTGAAAAGGCATGGAAAACAAGAGACAGAGATCCTTAAATGATGACCTTGATGGAAAAACAGGAGAGAGCTGCACCTTCTTCACCCAGCTGGAGACTTGAACTTGGAAGAGGCAGGGAACAACTAGTCCCACCAGCAGCTGCTGCTGCCCCTGGACTTGTTTCTGAGCTTAAGGCAGAAATGAGAGGCAGACAGACAAGCCATGGCTGATGAGCCTGCTAGATAAACCCATGCAGAAAGCCACCATTGCTCACCTCTCCTGTGGCCCTCTCCTGCCAGCACCTGCAGGGGCAGAGCCAAAGCGGTTCCAAGGAGAAGAGAGAGCAGCACAGGCTCCTGCAGCCTTGGCCCAGCCAGGTCTCTCCTGCAGCATCTCCAGCAGGAATCACGCAGCTGAGAGGGCTGACACGGGCCAGCTCTCCTGGGAGCGTTACTCAGAGTCGTGTGCTATCCTGGTGAGTCAGCGTGCCGTGAAAGTGCAGGAATAAAACGCTGTAAGAAAATTCCCTAACTGGAAAAATGAGTCGTAACTTTCTAGAAAATGTGGCTAATGGGAGACAGTTTAAATATCAAAGCCTTCCAGATCTACTGACAATGAGCGCCAGCAACAAGGAAGACTGATATCAGAAGGCAGCCTCTCTGTCCAACAACAGACTGTCTTGAAACAGTTGTTTTTAATATTTTTTTATTTAATCAAGATATGAAAGCATAGGAGAGAAATGTAATATGTTCTGTATTTCACACATAAAAACACTATGTATGAGGAATGAGTTTACCACAGGTACAAAAGGGTGGCCATAAACTTTCAGCAGTAGAAAGCCAGGGCTTAACATTAAACCAACAAAGATACAAATGCTGCTAAACGGAGATAACAGTTCCAAAAAGAGAACTAACTTAGCTGCAGATCACAGGTACAACATGCCCATAAGCAACACACTCGCCTTAGCAGGAAAAAGAGCATAAAATCCCCTACTCTTGGATTAGTAGCTGTGGGGAAAATCTGAGTTTAATCTAACTACCCAAACCAGTAACCTGCCAGTGTTCACATGCAATATAAAGAGGAGTTTGAGAAACTGAAGGGGTTAATTAAGCGACCCTAAATGCTGGGACATATTAAAGCACAAAATTAAATGATGTCTCCAAGGAGGCTGTTGACGGAATGCTCTTCCAACAGCATGGTCCAAACTAAAGACCCCTGGTTTATGCATCACAGATGCTAACAAAACACTCAACCAGAAGTAGAGGTTTGGCGTTGGTCCATGTATGTGAAAGGTTTAATGCTTCATTATGGGAAATCACTCTGAGCTAAAAGTGACCATAAACCACGTACTGCCACTGCAAAAAAGAGCCAGAAGTCGATACCTTCCTCTCCAGTGAGTACGGCGGTTAGTTTTTTCAGTTACAAATGTATGAATTGACAAGAAACTTGGGAGGCATTTAAAGACTGCAGGCAAAAATTGGAGCACATTAAACAACCAAGGCAGCAGAGTCCAGAGCTGGATTTCACGTCACCCACAGTAGGTCCACATCAAGCTGATTGAACCTCACCTGGGTTTCCCACAGAAGTCATTGCGGCTGTGAGCAGAGGGTTGCAGTGCTCCGGGATACCAGCCCCTGGTTAGCAATTAAGAAAGGGTGCTCAGTGCTAGGTGGGATTGTGTTTGATGGGATTGTGAAGGAGGTTTGTGGTTGCAGAACGAAAAATTGCAAAGGATATATGGAGAGACACAAAAACCTAATAAATTGCTGAGCAAGACATTGTGGATGACAGAGAGAAAAATTCCGAGGCTGATAATACATGCCAAAATAAATGTCAGCTGAAGTGCTGGAGTCCATGCTGGCTGAGCAAAAAGTTAGTTTCCGGAAAAAAGCAGCATTCATTTGTCAATATCAACTGAAAAAAGCCTCCTACGCAGACAATCTTCAAACCTTTGGTATGAGATGAGCAATTACTCATAGCTATTTCTGCTACGTTTGATAGCCTGAATTTGGCAATATCTGACAACAAGACAAAGTTTACTATGTGTGTTTTTCAATGGTTCGCAACGAACTACCAGTTTTGACATCTAACAGCTAATCTCAGTTATCCCAAAGCCAGTGGAAAGTGGTATTTAAATAATAAACCTGTTCTGATGAGGGCTAAGATGACTCTGATACATATCTAGCACTGTTACATTGTATTTTGCTCAAGTGCAAACCAACATGCCAATACCACAGGAAAGCATTTTTATGGTCACAGGAGACCTGTAAATAAATAGGCAAAATGAGTTTCTTGTCATCTTCTGGGTGCATTTCAAGAAAATGACACGGCAGCAAAATATCTACATTGTCCCATTTCATAAAATGTTTAAAATAGAAAAAAAAAAACCCTCCTCATTTTAATTAATAGCATCAGAGACTGACCCACCGCATGTGAGATTGGCACATTGGATGTACCACACGCTGCAGAACAACCAGTGGCCCATTGTATCACTAACTGCCGCACAGAGACAGATTTCTAGCTAAAAATACCAATTGTAATAGTCACACAAGGCGAGTCATAGTCCTCCAAAATTTGACAGAATCCACCAAAGGTGAAGGCACAGAACTGAAAGCCCTCCCTTCCTGCAGTCCTGCCCACTGGAGCACTTCCCACCCAGGAATGTTCCCTTCCGCTCACAAGTAACCAAGAGCTCAAGCGTCTGACCAAATTTTCCAGAGATCTTTAACCACTGCAGCTTTTTCTTTCTAGCATTATAAATAATAAAATAGATTTAAATGTTGTAAATATTATTCAACAGGTTATCAGAGCCTGTTGTGCTCAAAATATTCCCCAAAATGTCTGAATTATATATGGCAAGTGTTATCCTAACACCAAATTGCTGTTAGACACTAACTTTTATATGCTACATTTTCATTTTTAAGAAGCAAAACCAAAGCACTGAATGTTTCTAGAAGTGACAATAATACTCTTTACAAGTATTTTCCCTCTTGTGTATCAATTTCAATTCAGAGTCTTTGCGCAGTATCCCACTGCAGCAGAGTAATAACATTCATCATGGGTTTTGATATTCCTAGTATAATACTGCATATTTATAATATATTACTCAACGATCCCAAAGAACCACTACTTAAACCTCGAAGTGTCTATCACAGGAGGTTATTCTTGCTATACCTTGTAGCAAAGTTACAAGTGTGGCAGGATCATTCAGGAGGGAAGTACGCCTTTAACACATCCGTGTTCGCACATGAGCTCAGATACACTTTAATCAAGCACGAAAAAGGTGCTTTTAAAATCATTGTAGTATTTATGAAGTGCATGTACTTACGTACTCGGTATGACATGCTGCTTATGAAGATACGTTTTGGCTTTCCTAAAACACACATACATCAGTTGGCTGAGCTTTAGGTCAGCTCGGTTGCATACTTTTCTCAGTCCATCATTGCAAGTTATATAAAACACTATGAACCAAGTATCAACCTTGTGTAATCCTGGCGGATTTCAGAGGAGGTAAAGCAGAGACAATACGACATAGTAAGACCTGTTCCCACCGGCGAGACTCGAAGGCAGTCATTTCTAGGGAAAGCAACCCACTGCATTTGCACTTGGCAACGCACAGCGGCTGACAAAGGGGAATCTGAGGAGTGAGTCGGGATCAGGTCTGTAGGCTTAGCTAGAAAAAGGGACCATATAAACATTTTTGCTAGAAAGAACAGAAATAAATCACTTGCAGGCTTTAGTTCATGAAAAAGCTTTGAAGGTGAAAAGAAACCAGTCTATGCCTACGAAGGTGGAGACAACTTAGTTCCCTGAATCTCTGTGTAATTCCCCGTGTGGAAACACGTAACCACTCACCCTGACTTTGCCTGGTAAGGAAAGATTAATTTAGCCCCGAGAAACTTTCCAGATATCAGCAAGATACAACACACAGGAGATTCCTCTCAACAAAACCTACTTGCTCTGCAACAGCTCCCCCAGCACATGGCACATCTTGGTGAGTGCCGATAATCCAATGTTGACTAAAGGTCCTTTTGGTGTGATTTAAAGCAATGAAGTCCAAATTATGGCAAAGATGGATCTGCAACTCTTTAAAATAATTGGTCAAAAGTATGTAAGGGAGAGAGGAAGGAAAAAATTAACTAATTTCCCTGAGGACATTAAGCCTATTACATTGGTCACATTTAAGCTACACATTTACAGACTGTAGAATCAGTTTTATACTTTAAAAACTACTGTCACTTCTAAATGTGGAAAGCAAATTTGAAGCAGGGTGTTTATGCCAATTTCTATTTCACAGAATAACCTTTCCCACCTGACCTAAATTAAGACTTATGGAAACACCATTTCAACCGCTAGATCTGTGACTCTAATAGCACTTCTATATTGCATGGCCTCATAGAGGCTTTGGCTGTGGAAAAAGAAAAAGAAAGGAAAAAAAAAAACCAACAGAAACAGACTTGTCTTACAACTATTTAAGAGTCCTAGCTCTCGGAGCTGGACAATGGATATCATTGTTTTGCTTGAGACCAGGAAAATCCCTTGTGCATGTCAACATGTCGAAAGATCCTGCATGAGGAGGAAAGGGACAGTTCAGGGACAAGACAATATGACAGCAGGTTTGTCTTCGTTGTGGTGTTAACTTAGTACAGGCAGTCACGGGTAAATGCACACACAGTCCAGGTCTGAATGCCAGTCACCCCCACAGCCGTGCTGCTGTATTATTTGTGTGAAAAATGAGCTGCTCGTGCAACCATGAGCTGCAGTCAGCTGAGCTCTGACTCTCTGGAAGTCAGCTCTGACTTTTTCAGAGAGAATTATGGCACATTTTGTACATCTTGTTGGCACTCCCTTTGGTAACAGCAGAGGAACCAATTTTTCAGCACTTGGGATCTCAGCCTGTGCCCCCACATCCAGGTGGAAAGGTGGCCAGCCTGGATCTACCCCCCTACTCAGGGAGAGGCCAGCCTGCTCTGGTGCAAAGCGGGTTTATTAGGTGAGAAGTTTGTGTGTGTTGATGAAAGTTTTGTTTAGGCTAAGTACCAGCTCAGTTAACTCAGTTAAGGAGAAAAGTTCACAGCTCTGTTCCATCTCACTGGCAGCAAATCCCTCCTGCTGCTGAGTATCTGGGGTAACACACTGAACAGACAGAACAATTGCTTGTTTTACCCAGTTACTATGAATTATCCCTATTGATGAGGACCTAAGAGCAAACCTAAGCGAAGACATTTCAGAGCCCTGTCCATCCCTCCACTCAAGCAGTTCCTGCTGACACGTGGGCACATCTTCTCCATAAAGAAGGATGAGTTCTCCTCCTTCCTCAGCCTGGCTTTGCCTTGGCTTGGAAAGAGGCTCCAGGTAACACAAGGAAAGGATTTTAAAACATGAAGAACGTGTGAAAGGCAACACAATGCACAAAACAACCCCACAGAGTCACCGAATCCCCCAGATGGCAGAGGCTGATCAAGATCCCAAGGAAGCACTTCTCCAGTCAAGAAAAACTTCTCATCACATCTTTTGGCAAGTCTCAAAGTTCTAACAAGATAATAAGCAACAACTTGTTTTTCCTACAGGAAATAAGAGAATATATGTTGCAATTTTAAAATTCACTACTGGGAAAGTTGTTCCTGGGGAAAAAGAACAAAATATAAACAGAAGAATGTCTGTAGAATTGTTAATTGCTGTTTATTCCAGCTTAACATGCTGGGCTAAACCAGGAGGGCCACAGGCAAGTAGGTACAGAGTCACTGGTTCTGGGAGCAATTAATGCATTATTAGGTTTACATTGGTAATCCTTTACTATTAAATAAAATCTGTTAATAGGAGTAAAAGTATGCTCATAAATTTCCCAAATAGAATCAAACCCACCCATAAACATGAAACCAGGGAATAAGAAATGGATACAACTTTTAAACTTTCAGTTTTAAGCCTTTTTCAGCTTCCTCAGTTTCCTTTTCATGATCTCTTCAGTCTGGGTTACAAATAAGTATGCACACAATAACTATGTTTATAGGAGGAAAAAAAGTAATTTTTAAAGCAACCAGCTTCAAGAAATGCCCATTTAAACTTTTTTTAACACCACTAGCTTTGCATGCCGGAACTCAGTCTAACAGATTTCCCCTCCAGTAAGTCACACAAAAATTAATGGAGAGGGCATGACTATAATGGGGTCTGGACAGCCACTACAATCCACTCAACACACTGGGTCCAAATCTGAGTGGCAAAAGCCACATTTGAGAATATACAGATTAGCTTGACTTTATAAACCCCTCGATCTTCTTTCCATTTACCATTGGGGCAAGGAAAAGCCTATGCCATTTGGGAAGGTACAACAACAGAATATCTTTGCCACATTGTCCCATATTCAGAAGCAAAAGTGCATTTACTTTTCTGCTGCCTATATGGATGGGTGATGTGCACAGGAAAGCAGGGGCCTGGGAAAATGTCCCCCTTCTGCCACTGCCCAGCTCCTCTGTGTCCCAGTTGCCTCTGCCCAGTGTCCCCAGCCTGGCAGAGAACTGCTGGCTCACCCTGCCTGCACGGCGGGCACAGGCAGCTCCTAGAGGAACTGTTAGGTCTGCCCTGGGCAGACCCTACCCAGAAACTCAGAAGTCAAAGTCATAGAATCATAGAATGGTTTGGGTTGGAAGGGACCTTAAAGACCATCAGGTTCCAACCCACCTGCCATGGGCAGGGACAACTTTCACTAGACTAGGTTGCTCAAAGGCCCATCCAGTCTGGTCTTGAACATCTCCAGGGATGGGGCAGCCACAGCTTCCCTAGGCAACCTGGGCCAGTGACTCACCACCCTCATAGTGAAAAAATTTCTTCCTGATAGCTAGTTTGAATCTCCCTTCTTCCAGTTTGAAGCCATTACTCTTTGTTCTGTCACTAAATGCCCTTGTAAAAAGTCCCTCTCCAGCTTTTTTGTAGGCCCCCTTCAGACACTGGAAAGCTGCTATAAGATCTCCCCAGAGCCTTCTCTTCTCCAGGCTGAACAACCCCAACTCTCTCAGCCTGTCCTCATAGCAGAGGTGCTCCAGCCCTCTGATCATCTTCATGGCCTTCCTATGGACTCACTCCAAGCCCTCTGGTTTTGCTTTGCCCCCAGGAGAGTGATAACACCACCCCACCGTGAATCTCCCAGCTACCAGGTAAACGGCATCTGGAAAACAGCCTGTTTAAACTGGTGCTCCCAGATTAGGTGTAAAGCACACATGATTTGCTATTATCACGTATGTGAGGGCAGCAAGTTATGAGAGTGTTCATGTTCCTATTGCACTCCCCGCTGGCCTGGGAGTTTCTCCGTGGTCTGCAGACGCAGATCACAGCGAGCACGATGGCCATCCTGTGAGTTAGCACTTCCATTCTCACTGCCAGCCCTCACATTTGGGATGCATTTGAAATACCAGTCCTGTAGAATAAAATGCCAACTAATATTTTTTTTGGCTTAGCAGCAGCAGGGCTGATCTCTGGAAACACTGGCCTGAACCTATGCAACTTTGTGGTCCCACTGAAGGAGCAGAGGTCCATCTGTTCCAAATCAACGTTTGGCTTATGGAATGCTGGAATTTATCAGACCGGTGCAGGGGCAAGCACTGCAGGGGAGCAATGAGCTTTTCCATCTACACCATCATATGGTACCCATTATCTCTCAGTACAGCATAAAACATAACAACAACCAGATTTAGGGCCAGTGTACTGCAACCTGTTTCCCCTGCTGCCTCCTCCCTTTTCAACATTCTGTCATTAATCCCATAAAATGCTTGCTGTTTGTATTTCCTCCTGTAGGGCACTGAGGAGCCAGGAGTGACTTACTACTAATAAAAAGATTATAATATTTTTCATTGGATGGCACTGCACTTTGAATGTGGCTTCTGTGACCAAGGATGGAATGACGCACTAGGCTCCCTGGGCTCTATTCTTTTAAAAAGAAGGCTGGGCAGGCTGGAGATGTGCAATTCCTTCAGTATCCTCTACACACGTATATTATCAAATGCTTTCTTTCCAACAGCTCACTTGACACTCAATGCTCTGAGCTGCAGGCATTAACAGTGGCATTTTTATCCAAATTATCTAAAGAGCAAGTAGAACTAGAGTGGAAAAAAAGGACCTGCCCTCAAGTTATAACCAAATCCAGCAGTTCTACAGGCTTGTGTCTGGGAACCATCTGACACCAGCCACTCCCAGAGGCAGGATACACATGGCCATGTATTTGATCCTCCATCACCATCTGATTCACCTCCACCGTTTGCTTGGGAAACAAGAAGAGTAAGTCCAAAATCATTCAACACACAGGGTTCAAGGTGAGACCCAGCGAGGCTAGCGCAGGTGGAGCCTGCTAGCTGCTCAAGAACTCTCTGCTGCATGCAGGGGTAATTGGGGCTAAACCAGGTAAACCAGGAATGTCATCTTGCACTTAAGCCTTTCAAAGCAACCTGCTCAAACCATTGCCAGCTCTGTCTCCCCTGATGGGTACACGAGACCTAGAAAAACAGAAGGCTGAAGGACCTTTCAGAGAGCACCTACTGCAACCAGTGGAGAAACTTCAAATACAACATGGGGATCTCAAACACAGGCTCTTGTTCTTCATAGAATGGCTTGGGTTAGAGGGAACCTTAAAGATCATCTAGTTCCAACCCCCTGCCAAGGGCAGGGAGACCTCCCACTAGACCACACTGCTCAAAGCCCAATCCAACCTGTCCTTGAACACCTCCAGGGATGAGGCAACCTTCTTAATCACTGTGGACCCCAGCCACCTCAAGGCAGTGGAGATCCTGCCCAGCCTACGCTGAAAAGCAATAATGAAACTTAGGAGCATTGAGGAAATTATAGATGCACAAATCTGGGCCACTGAGATCCACAAGATTCTGGAGGTGTCTGTAAGATATAAGATCACAAACTATCTGCAAAATATGGGCTGATGAAAATTACTTTGCTTAGCTCCATGATAGCTAAAGTGCCTGACAAATATGGTGGCATTTTATTATTTTTTTTTTAGGAAAAGATCTACAGGATTAAGATGATTGAAATGATCAACATGACATAAAAGAATGCCTCACATTCCTTAAGGTATGGCAGAGATGTGAATCTGGGTAAAGTGGATCAAACTAAGCAGGAACTGAACCAAACTATCAGCCCCAAACTGAAACAAGCTAAAATAAATGGATTTTTGTGGTTTTGGATGCCTTCTTTCTGCCGAAGTTTAAATCCCTTCCCTGACTGCAGTGTGTTAGTTCCAAAAGATTCACTTATGCACATATACATATGCATTTGGTAAGCTGTTGTAGCTTGTCTGTTCTTCAAAACACCCTCAACTTGACCATTTTCTTAGACTAAGACATTCTGGCCAACAGCCCAGTTTTAACCCTGCTTCTGCTGTAGGATCATCACCCAATTCACAACTCTCCTCCACCTGAAGCACACGGAACCAAAAATGGTAAATATTAAGTGAGATAACAGAGCTGAGGAGTGTCAATTTTTCAATGTTTATAGGTGGCAGCTTCAAATTAACTGTGACAGACTGACCATGGATCCACCCTTACAGTTCTTAACCAGTATCCCTTTCATAGCTGTAAAACCACTCAAGTTAATATTACATAAATTTTGACATACATATAAATCAAATGAGCTTATAAATCAACAAGGAGACTGAAAAAGCCGCACCCTGTAAAGCTAAAATATTTTTTGAGGGCTAATACCTACAGAGCAAATGTCTGAATCAATAGCAAAAAATAAAATTTGCAAATCATGAACAATGTTACAGAGCAGGGGATGCAATCAAAGACACACAGGGGACCTGGAGTGGTCATCAGATCTGCCCCCTTGCCCACACTCAGAGTGAAGAGTGCCTATACCGTTGGAGTTGTAGCAGTACAGCTGGCTGATGGTGTAAGGTAAACTTCAGAAGAAATAAAATCTTTTATTAATCCAACTGATACATGTGGAAAAAACCAGAAATGTTTTAGGGAGCACCAACCCTTCTTAAGATCTGTCAAACCTCACAGCCTTGCTTTGCCTCGGCCAGCTTTCAAGTTTCTTTAACCTCCTTTTAAACTCCAAAATATCCTATGTCAGTGCAAGCTAGAGAGCTTTTTCTGCTTAAGTTTAAGTTGAATCATTTTTATTGCTATTTAAACTCATTACTTCTTGCCTTGTCCATCATGAGCTGTTCCCTTAACTGTCTTGTACATAGCTAAAATTATTATCAAGTCCTCCTTCAGTTTTTCTTACTTCGGTTAAGAAAACAAATTTTCTAGATTTTTGGTCCTTCGACGGATGTCAGAATGGCAATTCTGATTCAAGTAGGAAAGTCTCACCAGTACCTTACCCTGGTATTATCTTGTGAAGGGTAAGAGTTGTAAGCAAGGAGCGCAAGAACAGAACCAGCACACAGCAGTAATTTCCCTCCTGCTCTCCTGGTACCTCCATCTGTGGCTCTGGCATTCCAGAGTCAGGGTTGGTATTATTTTGATAACCCTTGAATGGCTCTAATTCGTGAATTTACCTAATCACTTTTGAAACCAGGTACCCTATCAGGGTACTTAATGTACTGTAGCAATCAGTCTGCCATTTAACTACATGTATCTAATTATGTGTTAAGAGGTGCCTATTTTGTGTATTTTGAATTTGCTTCCTGACGACTTCATTACATGTTCTCTAGTACCTGTATTAGGACAGACAGTGAGCCACCACTCCCAATTGATCTTCTTGGTCATTCATGATATTGCAAATCTCTGTCAGCTGTCTCTTTTCTGCGCTGTGGAGCCCCAGTCCATTTTTCTTCAAATGGAAGTCTCTGATTATTCTCTTGCTCCTGCTACAAGTCTACTTTGTCCTTCAAAATTCAGGCTCCAATTAATGCAGACAATGACATAATGATGTCATTTGATGTATCCATTACTGCTTGAAAGCTCAGGATCAGCATGGCTCTAACGAAAGGATATGTGGGGAAATTTGCACTCTCCATTGTTAGCACACTGCAGTGCTATTTTCTTGCAACATATTTTGCCACTATTTCCTTCAAGTACTCTGTTTCATGGGAGATTGCTCTAAAGTATCTTTCTTTTAATATTTTCCCTGGTTTATATATTAAATTTCCCATTCAACATACTCCTATATAACTCACATAAAATTAGCCAACTACGAATATTAATATTTTCTAAAATTTTCTTACTATTTTCTGAACATACAGAAACATTTGAATGGGCCTCTGTAGTGTGCGGGAATCACAGAAGTCCAATAACTGCAAGGTTTTTGACGGAATGGTTTATGCAATATCTGAAATATTAACAAAGCTGTCCCCTGCGTAATGAGCCAGACCGCATTTCTTCAAGATGTTTAGAATGAGTCACATAAATCTCCTGTTCTGCACATGTGTCCCTACTCAAAGAATTTCCCTAAGAATGCTAGTTGAGGATTTTCAGGAAATTACAATAGTTTGAATGAATTTAGAAATAGTCACATGCTTAGAACATATCATAATAGGTACTTCAGAAAGGAAACTGAGCAATATATTGAAAAGTATTCAATGTATTGTATTTGATTAATGCAAGGTCATAGCATTCAGCACATCAAAACCAGATAGTTCACTCTCATATTTCCATTGTAATTTTATGAAACAGAAGCTTTATCATTAATTCTACCAAATAACTATTTCAAATAGCAAACCTGGAATTTAAGATATTTAGGAAATTCTTCAGAAACATAAGCTTTAAAAATATATAGCTATATCCCTTTCATGAGTGGAAATTGCTTTTCCACATCCCAGCCAGTGAAAAAGTAAACAAACAAATATTTTATCAACATAAGTTGATATTTGTTAAACCTGAGGTTGTGTTATTAGAAGATGATGTCTTAAGTGACTGCAAAATAACTTAAATTATTGAGTCAGTTACTCTTTGGAATCACAGTGGGCCATTGACGGGTTGGGCTGTAAATAGCTCAGGACCACCAGCAAGTGGGTAGATGCACACAAAGCCATGTTAAAGGGAGTGACTGCTGCCTGGTGTAAGCAAGAGGCTCACAACCCAACCTAGTTAACTTCAAAGAGGAGCATCAAAGACCCATCTTGGAGTTTATCACCCACCTCCCCCGCAGTCTCACAAACACAGCTTTCTCATACTTGAAAACAAATACCAGCCCTTGATGAAAGCAGGAAACATTAAACAACCCCAGGGAAGCAATGAGATAGGGGATCTCATTCTGTTGCACCTTCAAGGAGCTTTGCCTCTGGGCTGGAATATGCTGACCTGAGGGTTCTGACCTGCTTAATTTCTGATGTATCTTGTGAGTCAATTGATTTAATAATACCATGACAATGAGGAAGGAGACACAGATCTGTCCTGGACCAACCCAGCAGGACAAGAAGGAGGCTTAAGAATCAACACATGCCTACCCACATGCCTGCATGGCTGAATCCGACCCATGGCATGGGTGCTCTGTCATGCTCAACACCCCACTACTTAACACAGCTCTGTAACTGGGTGACATTCCCCTTGCCTGCCTGCCCTGCAGATATGCCCAGAGATATTACCAGCCCTAGTCAACAGGCATAGTTCTTCAGCTGTGTGACAGGTCCTGGCCTTTCCAGAGATCTCAGGGTTTGTTCCCTATGACAGCCAAAAGGCAACTCTCACATTAACCTTCATGGGATCCTGGGGTATGCTAGGGCTGCACTATGTTCCTGAAGGAAAAGATCAAGAGTCCTGGAAGTTCTCAAAACACTGCAATTTTTGAATGACATTTTTTTATAAAACTAATGTTCCTCCCCATCCATGGGCTCTGTGCTAAAGACTCTTTGTTATTCATTTGTTTAAACCCCAAGAGGACTTTTGGTGTAGTGTTAAAGTTCTCATAATCAGAAAGTCTCAGACCTCTTACCTTCAATAACACACTGATCAGGGACAGGAATTTTCCTCCCCATCTCCATGACATATGCTTTCACTTTATCCAGGTTTTCCTTCAAGTGCAAGTAGAGCTTGTCCTGGTATTCCACGGGGCACGTCACTGCCTCTGCACTTCCCTCGAGGGCCTTTTCTTTACTAGATTCTGGCAAAGTTGCTGATTCTGTGTAATCGATACTTTGGTGAGAAACCAAAGAATTTCCCAATTGCATTGCTTCACTATCAACACTAAAAGGCAATTTGTCATTTTCTTGGCTGATGTAGATCTCGCTGAAGGAGATGCCAGCAGTTATCTCCCTGTTCTCTTCGTCCTGTCCACTCTCTGAGTTTACCCCCTTCATGCGGACTGCATGCAAAGCGAGACTTTTGGACCTGGAAGGCAATTAAGGAAAGGAAATATGTTTTGGAATAGAGGCAAGATGCACAAATCACCCGAACACATGATCTTCTAAGTTACCTCTGTGCAGCTGGTTCAGAGAGCCGAACATGGGACTTGCTTAGCCAGAGGCAAGCATCTTTTGGTAAATATGCATTTCAAAAGCAAAACTCAAGCCACAGCCTTAATAAGCAAATGAAACTAAATAATATCCATATATCACAACATCTGCATGCCATGGAGGGAGCTAGTCAACTTATGTGCAAGAAACTTATAACCCCAGGACTGGAGTATATGTTTATTGATCACATCATAAAAATGCCATCCAGCAGCTATTTGACTGAACCAAGATTCAGGCTCCAGTTCTTCATTGCCCCGTACGTATATGCTGAGGATGAAGCTAAGCCTCAGTAAGAAGGGTAGAAGTGAAGTGACTGAAAGGGCAAATACTGGAGTAGGAAGAGAAAACCTTTGTTGTGGAGCACAGGCAGCCTAAGGTCACCATGGTTGCATGTTGCTGTCTGAGCCTGTATTGCACCCAGGGTCCTGGTAGAGCTGCATTCATCTCGCACAGAGCGTGGGCAAAATTGGATTCAAACATTGGGTATGTGTTGTTAGCAATCACACCCTGGAGAAGTCTTTGTATCTTCCCTTCCAGTAATATCTGTATGCAAATATTTTCCTGTCCCTTGTGCTGTTTTAGGGAACAGAAGAGATTCAATAAATAATTGAGAAAGATCTTATCCAGCCTTTGAATTCAGGGATGTGAGACTAGGTTAAAATTAGACTTATGATGCCCATAGGTATCATGCAAATGGACCAGTTTCTCAATGTTTGGATAAAGTTTTATTACAAAACTGATATTCATGAAAGCCACTCACATATTTTACAGAGCCATACCTGTTAAATCTCATATCCTTCCTTTCTTCTTTAGAAACCTGGCCTAAACTGTATCTCCGCACTGAGCCAGGAGTACTGTTGTCAACATTTATTTTCTCTTCAAAAGCCTGTATTTTAACTTGAAGCTTTTCATCTTCTTCATTCCCATTCATCACAGATTTTAAATCATCCAGTGGTACAGGAGATTCTGTTTCAGTATCGTTTTCCATCCTAAGGAAGTAGAAAGCAGAGATTTAACTCTGGCACACTGTGTTCATCGTGATGCTGATGCTGCATTTCTGCCTGTGACCTGTATTATGTATCTGGTAAAATAATTACGTTTCAGCAGAGATTCTCTTAGAGGTTGATTAATCATTTTCAAAAACATCTTCTAGACCAATGTCTCTGTCAGATGAATCGGAAACATGAAACATCTCTGGCAACACTGGATTAGAAACTGATTGTGTTGTATCTGCAGAAGCAAAATCCAACTCGGGAAAGAGTCCCATAGCAAAGTTTTTCAACCGAACTTAAACCATTCTCTCAAGCTTGCTAAACCGTGACTTATTACATTATTTTCATAAACCAAAAGTAGAGCTAATTGCAGAGTTTATAGAAGTCTGTGGTTTTAAAGGTTTGACAAAAGTACATTCAGTTCTTGTACTCTTGAGTAAGAAAAATCTCTTTTAGAACAGCGTATGGACAGAAACAGGCTTGGGAAAGGTTCTAAAGCAATGTGACTGGAGTTCAGCAAAAGAGAAGGAGAAAATGAAGAGTTAAAATGAACTTGTAGGACTGCAGGACAAGCTGTTTTATTTTAAATTTGATTGTTATGTTAGTCTTAGAATATATAAACTTATGCAAAATTCAAAGATAAATTTAAAATAAATTGAAGGGAAGCTGTTAATCTTAAAGGAGAAAAAGAAATTTGCTGCCAAATATACTGCTGGTAAAAATTTGCTTTCTAGCGATGAAAATATCCTCTGACCAGTGAAAAATGTTGTCGTCACTGGAGGCCCAGCAGTGCTGCCACAGGGGCAGTAATTGCTACCAGCCAAGGCCAGAGGGCCCAGGTGGCAACCCTCTGCAGAAGGGTCCTGGGATGAAGGACCCCCCACCCCAACCCAGGGTAAAGGAAGGCACATTGATGTCACAGCAATGTCACTCTCTGCCCCAAGTGCAGCCGTTTCTGTGTCCAAAACCAGGTTTCCCAGATTAAGGTTTTCGGCCTGAGTGCTGGATTCTCCAAAACACAGCTCCCGAAAACAGTTTGCTGAGTTCCTACATAGCTCACAGCCCATGGCAAGACTCAGTTCCTCCGAATATTGGCCCATTTGCCAAAAACCTAATCCTCAGGTGTCCACACCCTCCCATGAAGATGCTGGGTGGCCTTTATGCAGCAGCAGCAGGACTGAATTTCCCAGGGGACCAACTGCACACTGCGGGAAAAGCACTGTTGCTCCTTCCCCTCTTCTTCAGGGGGTGCCTTCTGCTGGGAATTTATATGTTCCCATCTGACTCCTGCAACTATGGAGTAACTGGACCAAAAAATCATGAAGGCAATACAATCAGAAATCTCTAAGAGAATTAAAGGGTATTTGATAGTATTTACTCTTTAAACTCTACCCACAGCTCTAAAGCAAGCTCATGTTGCTTCTGACCGTTTCTTTGGGTTGTTTTTTTCCCCGATGAGCAAACATCTGAATAACTAAATCTGTAAAATATGGATATGGAAAGCCACAAATGAGAGGTTTAACACAGCACTTTCAAAGCAGCAGAGTCCCGCTCACAGTTGGGAAGCCTGTTAAAAACTCCCAAATATTGCAAATGACCAATTGTGGAAACAAAAAAGCATGTTTTAAAAAAAAAAAAAAAAACAACCAAAAATACTGCATCACAAAACACACTTTTTCATTTGTTTTGATAAAGACAGTTCAGGGTATTTCTCAGGGGAGCTGGCAAGTTTTGTCTTGTTTTGTTTTTAATTTAGGCAAGATCTCATAATACATTAACACTGCAGAACACTTTGAAAAAAATTATTCTTCTGTAATAAAGAAACTTGGTATGACCTTTACTAACAAATCTTTCTGGAGATGTGGGACAAGATTTAATTTATTAGAAAGCTGTCACTCCAACACAGCTCTCAACACTGCTCCCATTGTGGGAACTAAGCACTAAGAAAAATGTCTGTTACATACGTATATACGTATAAAGCCCTCTGGCTACAGAGAGGGGATTGATGGACTGATGGGGTTTATGAATGACAGACCCAAACCAGCAAGACTTGATGATGCTTAGCAATAAAAATAGCCTTTTATAACAGCACCCTTTTGTCCAGCATTCTCCTCTGATGGTTTTGTGAAGGAAATAGAAAAAAACCGCTTCTGCTAAAGGAATGTGTTAATGAATCCTATTCACCATACGGAAAGCAGCAACAAGTCAGTAAATACAGGGCTCATCACTGCCTGGTGCTCCTCGAACCCTGCGGGTTCCCAAGATTTCAGAGTGACTGTGATCACCGTGGGATGGAGGCAGAAGGCTCAGCCCTGGGCATGCCCCCAGGGGACCACTTGCTCTCATGTGTACCCACTTTGCACTCGCATCAATTCCCAGGAAGCCAAAAGCACATACCCCAAGTGAAACATTCAGTGAAGCCTCCACCCCAACCCAACAGGACGCCTGGCAGACCATCCTGCTGGCCTCCCCTTCCAGCAACAGTAAAATAAACTATTGTTTGAAATCTTGGCAAGAGACGTTAGGTACATTGCTGAGGTTGCTGGAGAAGGATCAGCTTACACCAATGCTCAGGCTGTTTTGGAGAGGAAAAGGATGCACAAACCTATTGAGAAACCATCTTTACAAACCCAGCTTGTAAAGATGGTGCTATGCTCCTTACTGTTTCACCACTCTTCCACATCTGTGGAAAGAGATCTAAACATACAGGTCAGCAAGTCAAGAGTGATAGATTAATTTGAAGAGCATTTCTCCAGACCACCAGCACCATTATCAACACCACCAGTCAGGTACTTAAATGGGAAAAATAGCACACACAAATAGAAATTGCTAAAAATACACTCGAGATGTGATTACTTCCAGGGCTTTCCCTCTGCGCGGATGAAGGCAACACAAATAGATCAAGTGCAGATCCTTGTGGTTCATCAACATACAGACATAGTCACCTCCTCAAATACGATGGAAGGATAGGTTTGAAGAAGGCAAGTGGTGGGTAGTGATGGTGAGCTCCAAACCTTGAGCTCACAGTTGGGAAGCCTGCCAAGAGCTTCCAAATATTGCTAAGAGTGATCATGGAAACCATCATCAGCCAGATAATGTTCAAGGCTGAGGTGCCAAATGGAGTTGGAGGCTGTATCCTCCAGCACTTTGTCTGCAGCCTCCACACTCAGGGAGCTAATAAAGGATGCCAGAACATTGTCATAGCTGACACTGGCAGGGACACAACCAGGGGACATGGAGTGGCAAGGGAAGTGGATGCTTCATGCAGACAGGCGTCTGCACTGAATTAAATCACAACATACTCCCTTACCAACATCGGAAAGTCTTAGATACCACTACAGCTCTCTTTACCACTACAAATGTTGATTTGAAGGAGGACAAATACTCTGGAAAATGAAAGGCAAAACAATGGTAAAAGAATGCTCTATGGTGTCATGTGGTCCTTTAAGGAGAGGAGGTAATTTCATCCAGCCACTACACTAAAACGAGTAGCACCGATATAGCCTGTTATGCTCAGTTCCTACCCAGAATGAGGGCTTGGAAGTGTCATTAAATTTTCTTTCTTTCTTTCTTTCTTTCCTTTCTTGCCTTCTTTAAGCTGACCGTGTTATACTTCTAGGTTGGATCAGTCCATTAAAACTCTGTATATGTTCTTAAAAAACACCTCTGAGACTGAATAACTTGCAATTTTGTGACAGTAAGGGGCAACTGAGCATCACATGGTTTTAATTATACTCTCCGCTAACTGCATGTAAAATTCCCTGTGTCAAACAACTCCAAGCCAGCCATTGCTCTGAAGAAATCAGTTTCTTCTTATGTAAACACATGATTCTGGAAGGAATGGTTATAATCCAGCCACACATTTTAAAATCCTGTTATCCTTTCACAGCATAAATACTCTGGATTGCTGCTCTTTAAAAAACACTGCAGCTCAGCAACTGCAGCAGCTCTGGAGCTAGGAGGGTATTTCCATGTCGACATCTGAACCGGTCCCGCTCGCAAGTCAGAAGAAATGCCACTTAAATCAGCAGAGAACTCTTATTTTAGCCCTAAGTGCTGCTCCATACTTTTCTTGTCTGATTTAGCTGATACTATGTTTGATTTAGGCCTGAATTGTAAACCCAAAGGATACCTATAAATTGCAATTGTGAAAAATCAGTGTTTCGCTCTGATCTGATAGCCACATTGAGATAACAAGATGATGGCAGCTGCAAGTATACAAGGAACTGGGATCATAGAGGATTAGGCAGATGAAGAAGGAAAAAATAATAAAAAAAAATAAAATAAAGAGGCAGATGGAGAATAAGAAAGAATTTCAGAAATGTTTGTTTGAGAGAGCCCAGGCCCTGCCGCTGAGCCCGAGTCAGCTCCATGGAGGGCAGACATGTCCCAGGACACTGTTCCTTACCCAGAGGAGCACCAGGAGCAGGTTTTCCTTCCCATGGCTTCTGGCTACACTCACACCCGCCTCATGGTGAGCACTGCTGTATCACAGCAACTGTCCCATCTCATAAAAGCAGCAATTTATCCAACAGAAAAGTTAAAAACTGACAACAACAAAACAAATAGTGTGGAGGAAAGTCTATTTTATGTTCCTTTTGCAGCAGAAGGAACTTAAGGCCAAACTCTGCCCACCCTCAAACCAGAATAAACTCTGAGCAGCTCCACTGCAGACCTGGGATGAGGTGGGTGCATTTGAATGGTCACCTCCACATATTGCCCTCCAGATTTTGGCTCCCTGACCCCACAGCAACGTTCATGCTCTGAAGACAACAGTTACATTTTCATTCACTTATATGCATGACTGTGTTGGCACTTGGAAGCAAATACAACTTAAACAAGCAAACAACCAAAGCCTTTTCCTTTCATGCTCAGTATAATGAGTAGAGTTTTTTCCTGACGGAAAATAAGGATGTTTTCTGAAAAATTCACAAAAAATATTATCATTTCCTCCCTTTTCCTCCCCCAGCCTCTCCACACATACAGTATTTTGCATCTGTAACCATACTCGCGCAGATGAAGAAGCTTCTACTCCTCAGCAAACAAGTCCTTAACAAAAGGGAATTTTAGAGAGAAATGAGGAAACTCAGCAGCAACGTTTTAATGAGAAAATTTTCTTGTTTTTTAATGTTTTTATCAGCTCTAGAGGTAAATGTTAAGCACAGAAGGTAATAAGGAATAGGAATATCACAACATTTTAGCAAATAAAGCAATTTTTCCACTATAAATCAAGGGACCACAATAAGCTGTGTGAATAATTGTTATGCTTTGTTACTGAACCCTCAATTCTTGTGCTGCTTCACTGCAGTTCCCAGAATACGTGACACCCTTCTGGTCTCCTTCATTAAGTGACATCTGGCATACTCTCCTTCACAGTTGAACTTGACTAGTTTGGAAAATACGTATGTCATTTGCTGCTCACTTTGCTATCTCCACTTGGGTTTTTTCACTATCTTCAGTGAAACTTTTCATAAAGCAAGTGCTGAGGGCTCAATTTCAGCAGAGATTTCTGCCACCAGGTGAAGTTTGGACATTTCTTAAGACCTTGTAAAATGCGGGATTATATGAGGGCTCCTCTCCTTTTTCATTTTTAACTCTCTCCAGGATACCAATTAGTTGTTTCTTGAATGACCTCAATGTTTTGGCTCCAACTCCACAAGTCTGTCTCCAAGGCTATCCTTCATGGTTATGAGTTTTCTGACATCTGTGTTAAATTTTATCACACAATTACTATGCCTTTGTGCCTTCTTGACCTATTCCAGTATACACAGTGCTAATTATAAGTATCTCCCTAATTAAAAGTGACTACTACCATAAATTTAAATAACATGTTCTTACTGTGATGAACACAGCAATATTCCAAATTCTTTCTTAGGATACACATTTAAAAGAAGCTGAGTGAGCAGAACATCTTTTTGTACACACTTGAGAAAAAATTTTCAGAATTTCTTTCAGCAAACCTTTATCAGGGAGCTACGCCAGTCATTGTTCTCATCAGCTTCAGTGGTTAACTGCTAGAATAAACTCAATTATAACTGTGCAGCCTGACTTCACCGATTTATTTTTAACTGAAGCTTTTTAGATTGCTTTAGTCTACTTATCTAAGACATGGCTTTCTTCCTATTCTTTAAGTGCTAAGACTTGAACAGCTTCTTTATTCTTTAGTGCCAAATGATGCAATTTCTGTTGTATGATGTTCCGAGGTCATTCTGCCTAGTAGCATGGAGCTGGTGTCTGCAGTGTGCCTACAGCTCTTATTGTCACCCTTTAATTACAGATTTCTTCCTTTAATTACAGACACATGCTTTAGTGTCACTCGTCCTTATGCTTGCATTTGAAACGCATACCTCAAGTTACTTCTACAACTAGGGATGCTGTCTATCAGGTGCCTGTAAATTATTTTATACACTCACTTGACCCTATAAATACCACAATCCAACAGCTCAGTGAGTATATGCCGGAATGATACAAGAGAGATTTCAAGATCAAAATAAAAATGGCAATTTAGCAACTTATAGGAACTGCAGTGCATCTTGCTTCCAGCTGATTTTCCATTCATCATAACTTGAATATATTTAATACAAATTTATACTTCCTCACGCAGCCATGGAGGCACAAAGCCATGACTGTGGCTTTATCATACAAAAAAAAAAGCCTTACCTGGCTCCTGACGTGTTGTCATTCTCTAGCTGTCGGACAAGCAGCTTGGCTATGGCAGTGAAACTGTTGCTCATGCGGTAGATATCTCTGCTCTGGGTGCCCAAGATGCTTGAGAAGGTATCAGTGAGACTCTTAATTTCCAGCAAAAGAATATGGTGAAAGGAGTGCTCCATGTTGGCCAGCTGGTTCACCAAATACATCAGGCAAATTCTGGCTCGCTCCTAAACAACACAAGAAGACAGCAAACAATTTTAAACAAATTATTTCATTGTTTGCTTGTGCAAGAGGTGTTTGTGTGCATGCTGCTGATTAAAACGTTGTCATAGGGGAATAGTGGCTTCCCCACGATAACTAACAAAAAGGCAACTACATCAAACGCAGAGTTTATTTTTCTGTATTATTGATGTTATACTTATTCCTCTTGGTATTACCTAACCCAGCCTGACCTTGTCTCCTCCTCAAACCTAGAGTCAGAGTCCATCAAGTCTCTTTGGAGAGCGCTGCATTGCTCTAGGGTGGTAGATCAGCCTGGCTGATTGCACAGAGTACCACCAGCAGACCTAGCTCCCCTTTTATCTTTGATCAGCCTCACCAGCCTGGCCAAGCTACCTCATCTCCATCCACCTAGTTTCTGTGCCTGTTTTTTACTTTATTCTGTGCTGTTAGTGGCAGGCAAACTCTCTCACAAGGGGCCAAGTGCTCACCCACGCTGCACCAGTTCACAGGGTTTTCTCCTGCATGGTCTTTTTTCCTCATGTTTGTACCCGACCTGTTGCACATGGAGCTCACAGAGGTATTAACACAGACACAAATGTGTCATTCCTGCCAGGAGACCTCAGCTCAGTCCGGAGCAGACCCCACGGCTCAGGTCTGCACTGGTTTGTGGCACCACATGACCCATGCTGGACTGTGGTTTTGTGTCTTCATTACAACCTCATTGTATTAGTGGGTTAATTTCCAGATTTTTGGTTTGCCCATGTTACTCTCCAAAACTGCAAATAATCAAGTGTCACCAGGCAATTGCAGTGAATTCTGTGTACGCCATTAGCTGTTACAAATACATTACCAGGAGCAAACATCTATTTTTCAAACCATAAACTGTTCCCCAAGCACGACTTCCTTTCTGGACCTGCTGGGTGTTGCTGATTTGCTATATTTAGCAGTGTCACCTAAGTGCCTGTCATCACCAGTGTTATCCAGACTGAGCGAGACTCCTCTGGCACAGCGTCATCAGAGGAGCGAGGTGCAGGGGGAAGGAGCAGGTTCTATCAGCACCTCCGCTAGCTAATGGTGAGAGATTAAAGTACCTTGTAAATCACAGGGGGAGGTCTCTCCTTTCATAGCAATTCACTGAGGAGCAACACTCAGATTAGACCCGTGACTAACACTGCAACAAAGAGAAGTTTAAGATGAGATTTCATTTTAAGATCTCATCACAGGCGATAAGGCGCTGCCTGGCAGCTGTATCAATCACTGCCAACGCACTGAAGTCTGATATGCCCTCTGTAGCCAAAGTTTTGCTAGCCAATTTATCAGAGGGATGTGATCATGCCAATTTATCAGCGAGATCACATCCCCCACAAATTAGAATTAAAGGGCCCATTTCAGATTGTAATACTAAGCATGCAAATATTTTCTAGCAAAGATACTTTATCATCTCTGCTTGGCAAGGGCACACAATTCCAGTTCCAACTATTTCTGTATGTACATGTACAAATTCACATACTAAAACACAAAATCCAAAGGTAAAGAAATGCATTAGGGTTCCTCTGTTTTGTGACAATTGTCCTGACTGTATTAGGTTCCACAGTCCTAAAAATACCTAAGCGGGAAGAGCAGCAGAGAAAGCAGCAATTAACTCAGGAGCTCATATCAGATCCTGCACCAGGGTAACCAGGCATGGCTCTGCTCAGGGAAACCCACTCGGTGCTCAGCAGATTGTTACAGAAATTGGGAAATATTTTAGCTTTTAGAAGCAAAAATGTGCTGAAATGCCCTGTGTTGAAAAGCAAGCAAAGGGACTTTAGGAAAATAAAAAATTCTCTGCTTCCCAAGGGGTAAGCAGAAAAGGAGTGGAAGTCATATGACATACACATCCTCGAACTGTAGGGCAATAGCATTATTACCTGGGCTCTTCTGGGACCATGTAACAGGAGAGAAAAAATTGCTGAAAGTTTGATTCCAAGTACAGCTGGGCCATAAAAATACATGGGGGACTTTGGCAGAACACAGCCCAAGCATCACAAGTGAGACATTTTTTGAAGAAAAAGTCAACTTATTTTAAGCAAAAGAGGATCCGCTACACTCTGCCATGACAGAGATAAATGAGAAAAACGTATCACAACAAATTGCTTCCCTTCAGCCATATGGGGAAAAACTACAGCTACATCCTCGGCTGGGCTGGTGTGGCAGAATGAGCTTTTTTCTCAATGGTTTGAAAGAGGTTGACTTTTTGGTACATATTCACTAGTTTATTTGGAAGACAATCCTCCCTCCAAGAGATAAACATAGGCTCAATTAACATTTAAAACACATTTTTGTTTCCTAAACAAACTGTGCAGCAGACGTAACTAGAAGAGAAGTTTTGACCATTTTCATGTCACTTTGATCCAGCTGGAGTGTCTCCAGCCATGCTGAAATGCTGCTACTCGCCTGGAGTGAGGTAAAAGAACAATAAACTTGACGGAGTAATATAATATGTAACTGTTATACAAAACAAAATTACAGCAAAATAGCTCAACATGAAAGCAGGCATTATCCCTCCCACAATTTTTATCCAAAAATTTTCAGAAAGCCTGTTTGGATATACATAACCCATTGTTATTTTAACAATGCTTATTTTATGTATTCTTGTATTTTTTCATAACCATCCCTTGCATTTTATGGCGTTGCATCTGCCAGTAGGTGAAGATCTTAAACACAAGCAATGAGGCGTGGCAAAGTATTTTGCTTTATCTTAAAATCAGGCTCAGGAGACCACAAAGAGAGATCACAAGGCTTTCAGAAGTAACTCCAGTTTCGAGTTGGTTCAGTTATTGGAAAAAAAGTTATTAAAACGTTCAATTGACCTTTGCCCCAAGATGGTGTTTTGCTTTGCACAAATTTATGGTTAAGGCACAAGTTCTGATTTCAACTTCACCCATGAGACTGTCCCTGACATCAGCAGAAGTGGCGTGTATAAACGAGGGGGCAACATTTAAAATGAAGGGATCTATTTTCAGCCAAACCTCTCATCTCTCCAGGGGTCTGCCTGAACTGCCAAAGTGGAGACTGAAGTTCAGTGAAAGCACAAGAGGTTGCTTCTAGAAACCAGCAGAAAGGATTTTCTGTTCATATCTGCAATCTATACCGTAAAGGGCCAAGCCTCAATCCTTGATGCCTCTTTTCCCCAACTAAACCTCCCAGTGAAATAAAATGTCAATGAATAAAATTCCAACACCACTGCTGTTGTTTCATTTCCCACTTGTTTTGCTTGGCGGGGAAGGGGATGCTGATGCACGTCTATAAGTAAGAGCCAGCGGCATATCTGTAACACAGTGCCCTTACAGGAAAAGGAGGAGGGGGAGAAGTGACAGCAGAGGTTTCCAGGAAGGCATTGCCATGACGGGCTGCGAGGCGAGACCATCAGCAGCACATGTGTCTGCAGGGACCACTGTGTGCTTGCACATTTCTATTTGGACCTCATCTAAATAGATTAACTGGCTGCAGCAATGCTTGTAACTTAGTATTTACACTTATAGATGAGAATACTATTTTAATTCTTTCTTGTGGGTGCACTCATTGTTATATTCCGAGCCTTTAAGATCCGTCCAGCTTTTATGATGCCAGATGTGTTTCTACTTATTTTATCACAAGCTGATTGTCTGCATTGCAGTGAGTGATGCTCCATACATCAGTGCAATCTGCGGCATGTTCAAAAAAGCATTTTTTCCCTTTCAAGAAGCTTGATCTTCATGGGAACATCCAGAGACACGACCCGTCTCTTGGCTCATGATAGGGTGCGGGCAAAATCTGCACTAGAAGCTGCTGGAGTAAAGCAAACAAAACCTTTACAAGGGAAAAGGGGGAGTATGAGAGACCCACTGCATTACTAAACACACAAGAGTCGCAAGGACCCTTCAGTCACCAAGTCTAGTCTGCTGCAACCCCAGGTAGTTGTGGACCAACAAACATCCTGCCAAAGCAGCTTCTCATATCCTTATAGAACTACGGGCCACAGAGCACTCAAGGTCCCTGAAATAAAATTCCTTAGGGTAAAGAGACAAAAATCACAAGTAGAAGGTAAGAAAAAAAAACATCAGTTACAATGTCTGTGAAGGAAGGGGGAACTTACTATGTGAAAACGTCCAGGTGATGAGGGAAGCAAACCTCATCCCACATCACAGAAGAGTCAAAAGCCCATAGAACAAAAGTACTCCACAAGGAAAAAATGGGAAACTTTAAGCCCCCCTCAGCAACTGTACCACAATATTTGCACCCAAAATGGTGACTTGCCTTGGCTCCAGCATGCAATGCCCAGCCATGACCCAAACACCTTTTAAGGCTCTTTCTGCAGCATTTATAGCTGAAGAAATAACTGAACTGGCAGTGTGGCACCTCTAGAAGCACACCCAAGCCCTTCAAGAGCAACAGTGACACAAACATACTGCTCCCCAATGAGGAAAGGCAGAAGGTACCAGGTCTCCCAGCAGAGACCCTTGGTGCTGGCAAAGGCGGCTGACAGACTGTGCTGGGGCACCAGGGCTCTGTGACCGATGTGCTCCCCAGGCCACCCAGAAGTTCCTGTACATTGTGCTTGGACCTCTCCTCACCTGAAGAGCTTGCCAAGAGATCTTGCACCTGGAGACAACACCAAGATGTTCTCCCTAGGTTAAGGCACAGCATTAAGAGCCTCTTTCTGCCACCCCAGCTCCTCTGCCCAGCAGAGACGAGACAGGACAGAGTCAGGACAACCTCCGGAGAAGATGCAGTGGTGAGGTTTCAGTACGTGTAACCTGTGTCCAGGTGACAGCACTGTGCAAGCCTGGCACTGGTGTCAGGAGCCTCTTGTAGCCCCAGTGCAGGGGGAAATATCAGCAAGTCCAGTGTGACCCCTCAGCAGCTTCATGACTGATATGGCTCAAAGATGACCGCAGAAAAAAAATCAAGTCACTCAAGCATTAGTAACTACTTAGACATTTCAATCAGGGCAGCTCTTCCATTATTCGGATATTTTTTAGAACATGAGAGAAGAGGAGCCATTTGTCTCACGTGGGAAAGTTCACCTCTGCCACCCTTTGCATGTTGCTTTCATCAATGTTTTTGAGTATCTAGTGAAAGGTCTCCTGGATGTCACTGAAACAGAGCCCACTACAAACAAGCAAAAAGCCTGCCACCTCTGCAACATGTGGCGCTTGTGGCAGCAGAGAGGGCTGGAATGCAGTCTGCTGCTCGGTCAGCAGCTTGCAGCTTCTTAGAAAAATAAAACATATGACACAGGACATAATGGCAGTTACTGGACACTTACAAGAGAGAGACCGGAGATTAATTATTCAATGCAGGCCTGCCCGGGCTGCGCATCTAACACTTGGTAGTATGCACACAAACCAATGGATTAAAATTAAAATGTATGAGAAGAAAACATTCTGCAAATGGTTTCTTTGTAAACTTTGCTGCAGTCCATAATTTCCAACAATATATGAAATACAGCACATGCAGTTGGTTGCTTGCTTATTCTTGGTATAAAAAAGCAATTAAAAAAAAAAGCAAAATAAATTCTGTCCCTTTTAAGCAGGAAAGGAGCCTCAGAGACACCCTGAACACAACACCCTAAAATACAGAATCTGAATGAAATCCTTAAATTCTGATCCCAGCTATCCTCATTTGAGGATTAGCTAGTTATAAGCTGTAAAGCTTCTAGGAGATGTTGACTCTTAAGTACTAAACGCAGAATTAAATGTGGTGAGCTGCAGTTTTTTTAAAGGTGAATTTTGCTGGGGAGATGTAAGTAAACAAGGAGATAACACCAAACTTCATTTGGCTCACAGTCTTCAAATGTGATTTTGGCTTCTGCCCCCAACAGAAATAAGATTTACAAAGCCAAACCAAATCTGGTTTTGATTCTTATAAGGTGAATTGCATTTTAAATGAATATAAAGCTCAAGATCAGTAGAAATAGCAAGTATACTGTCTTCCTGTGCTGTACCCACAGCAATCAGACACCCGTCACCCTTGACACAGACAAACTACAGTTGTCTTAGTGCAAGTTTTGCCTCAAGGATCACTGAAAGGACATGGAAACTGTGGGATTTGGTTCTTTGCTGAAATTAATTATCCAGGTTACTGTATGGCAGGCATCAGTGCCACACCTCAGCAAATGGTTAATTTATCACATACCATTTATTTTCTGCTATATAATCTAGTTTTGTCACAGCCATAAAAATTTGAATTGTTTACCAGAAACTCTTTGAATTCAGCAGAACGTTACTTTTGCATTACAGAACCATGATTTGATGTGGAAGGAAAACATCTATGAACAGTGGTGAAAGACATGTAAACTCATACTTGGGAATGAAAAAAAATCTCATCAAAAGTCATGACATGTGATAAGTAAGTCTAACCAGTTTGGTGTCCTCAGGACACCCAGTATTGAGCAAACAGGTAGTTCACAAGGTAATAGTGGTAATCAACTCCAGGCTGTGTTTTTAGGAGCCAGGTATAGCAGCAGGGTGAGACAGGTCTTGCTGGGCATTTCCCAGTCCCAGCAGGACAGGCTAACATTGAATTTTCACAAGCAGCATCCCTCTCTGCTGGGGACGCGGAGATCTTTGTGCTGCTCACTAGAGCTGGTGTTCTGAGGAGAGTAGAGGGCTCTGGGTCCTGAGAGCTGCCCAACAGTGTCTGTACACTCTGTTTGAGTCTGTCCATGACACCTGGATTAGGCAAACATCACTCCTGCATCCGAACTGCAGAGTTATGACTATAGCAAAAACTTCTGTGCAAATTCATTATGCTGTCATGAAACTCTCATCATTTTTTTTTAAGATTATGTCACTGTAAATCCTTTTTAAGTGTAATGTTCCCATTGGGTCAGATCCCAAACCAAGATGTTCCTGTGATGAGACTTGAGCCCAGCACCACCGCGTGCTTTCATTATGAAGACATTTGTCTGAAGTATACAGTTAACTACTGCTACAAAGCCAAAATATCTGGCTTACACTATACGAGGAAGTTCATATTTCACTGCATGATTACAACATTCCTGAAGGCTATATGCATTTAAAATATGATATCATACAAAGAGTGTGCAAAATATGTTTTTCTCTGCCTTCCATTTCACATATAGGTATACTGCAATCTAATTCAGCTAGGCCCTTGGAATAGCAACAATTGTGTACTTTTATCAAATAGGAGTTTTAGCCATTCCATAAAAAGACAAACAGAACATATATGTGCACAGACTAGATACACAATAAATAATAATAACAATAATAATTTATATATTTACCTTTACAGTTATAAGAAAATAAATATTCATCTTTTTCATGCTCATTAAGCTCTTCTAGAAAGTTTCTTTCTTTCCCACTAACCTACACTCCATTTCTGCAGAGACTGGTTACTACCTGACTGTTTCTTGGCTAAAAGATCAAAGGGCAGTCACAATCATTAAAATACCACATCTGATTTTTGGGGTACTTGCTCTCATAGCCATACAGGTACTACAGTCTAGACTTAATGTGGTCTTACAACCAGGAATATGTTCTGGTAATGCAGTCTCCTTACTCATGAAGAAAGAAATACTTAGATGTATTACTTTATACAAGATTTAGAAAAAAACCCCAACCAACCCGACCCCAAAACCAACCAACAATTACTTTGTTTTTAAACTTACCTCATCAATATGTCCAACAGCTCCAAAGATCTTTGCTGTTTGCCCAATCAAACTTGGAAAACTCTCACCGATTTCTTTCAGCATTGGAAGAAAAGTGGCTAAGGCTGTTGGTTCATAGCCAGCTATTTCTATAAGTATGTTTAGAATAACGTCACTATGGTTCGGGTCTCTCAAGTGTCTAAATAGAAATGGAATACAGTCTTTCAGCACCTATTAAAAAAAAAAGTCAGACAGAAGCAAATTGTGAATGTTTTTTTTAATTGTGAACACGTATTACCAGAAGAGGTACTGCACAATGGAGTGATAAAAATAAAACACTAGAATTTGATTTAGTAAAATAGTTTTCCACCCTTGCTGACCTTCGCACAGAGCTATTGCTGAGGTCAATCAAAGTTCAGCTCAACATATGGAATAAGAGTAAGCTGTATCCTTGAAATATTGCAGTTATGCATATATAAGTAAGGAAATGCCCAATTGTTAAAAAAGACAAAAAAAAAAAAACCCTCACCCAAATATTTCCCTTGCTCTGGGCCAGTCCTATACTTTTTTGATTAAAACAACAAAGGACTTAGCCTTCCCCAATGATACAGTAAATTAAAGTACCAGTAGAAATTTTTGGTTTCCACCAGAAACTAAATAACGTGACAAGGTTAATAGCTGGAAGAGAGATAAAAATAAGAGGCAGGATCTGCACTGCACAAAAAATGCTTTAGGCAAGTTGTCATTTTTTTGTAACAACACAATTTTCAAGATGCTGAGGGTCTAGTCCTTAAAACCATCTTACAAACAGGATACAGTGTATACAACTATTGACTGTATGCTTATGTTTCATCTAAACACACATGTACGCTAATACACCTCTGATTCAGAGAAACTGTTGCATTTGTGTAAAAGATATTTCAACACAGAAATGGGGCATAAAGCAACCCATTCCAGTTTTCGGCTGGGTTTTTTTTTGAGAATTATCAGTTTTATCAAGTTGACACCTATCGCTCTGGCAGGATGGCTGAATAAACTGTTAGTAGTAATAAATGATAATAATAGCAATATTGATAATGCCAAGCAATTTCAGACATGTCAGCTCCAGAATGGAACCCCAAAATAGCCAGCGGTGTACAACAGACCCCTCCAGCTGACAAGTCCATTGCTTCCAAAAGTATCTCTATTTCGTCTGGGACTGTGCACTATGGTAAAGTTTCCTTGGCTACCCAGGGAAAGATACTAACTACTGTTGATTCTTCTTTTCCAAAGATTTTATGAATTTCATAAATTCACAAAGCAGGTAGTTTTGTGCCTTGTTCTAATGCACTGGGTGCTGTCAATGACATGTAATTTCCAAAGCATTCCTAATCAATGCTTAACTCATTTTTATTTCCTTGATATGTAATTTAATACATTTCATATATTCCAATAGAAACATAGTTAAGCAAATTCGTACTCTGCTGACAGAGGAAGAGCCAGAAAAGTAGAAAACTGGTTTAACACGAATGTTTTCGTCCAGCAGAGTCATTGTTATGTTCTCTTTATGATTAGATGGAGAATTTGGAATGAAATTAAAGAATTCATGGGGAATTAGCATAGGAAAGCACTGTCATGCATGTTATGGGACTCCTCACTGTTCGGAGAGCAGCTAGCAGACAGACCTTGCCAAGTCATCTGAAACAAATAAACTCCTCCAAAAAGGAGGTGCAGCATTTAGCAGTAAGATCTTTCAAACAGTTTTACCCCCAGTTCCTTTTTCCTGGCCACGATCTGGAAGAGCCTGAGGAGGTGGTGTTGTTCAGCTTGATCCAGCTGAGCCATCAGTGCCACCAGCTCCCTCAGATGGGGGTTTATCGGCTGCGGTTGCTTCTCGTACAGAGCAGGAAGGACACGCAGCAGCATTGAGTTCCCTAGAACGGAGCAAATGAAAGGCCAGTGACTCACTGTATGTCCATATCCCATAACAAGAGAGAGCCCTAGAAAATCAGCATACCCCTGGAGACGCCACTTTTTAAGAATCATCAGTACAAATACAGGGAGGCATAAAACACACTGTAGAAAAATACATACTGGGCCAAGAAGACAAACAAATAGCCTAAATAGAACAAATCATTCCAGGTATGACAACATAGGTATATAAAAAAAAAAAATCCTATTAATTACAATTTTCATTCTCAAGTACAATATCATGAGAAGACTGCTTAATGAGCTTTAGATTTGGATTTGGACTCCTAGACCAAACTAAGTGTGATTTAAATTAACAACAAAATAAAACAAAAAACAAAAAGAAAAAGAAAAAAGAAGGCTAGAAAGCACATAAAAGCTATATTTCTCCTTTGTTGAGATTCAGACTTTCAAATTAAATAAGCAGCATATGGAAAGAATAGTTGGTTATTAAGAGACCTAAACATGCATGACAGTAAATTTGAACATAAATAGTTAAGGATGCCATTTCCAGGAATAGAAAGGAGCCAGAGAGAGTCAACTGCAGACAGACAAAGATATGCAAAACCCTCTCTCACACATTTTCTTAAGATGTCTGCGCATAATTCAATTTGAAGCCCAGGCTCATACCAAAATATATAACTTCACATTGCTGTACATGCCTGCCTCGATATATTTAAGTTTCACTTGAGCAACATATGGAAAACATCTGCCTATTGCAGTGTAGTATGGCTCCTTTTGTAAACCCTTGAAAGTCCTTATGGACTCTTTGGATTTGTTTTCCAATAGGAATTAGCTCTCTGGCCTGCTGCTTTTTCTCCCATTTAAATCAGAGCCTTCTAATTTTGGAAGATAAGCAGGTCACTTCATGGATGGTAGAAAAAGGATATAGGGGTCAGACTGGACCACATCGTGCTCTTGCCAGATACAGAAAACACACCCCAAGACACTGCTAGGTCTTGCAACATCACCTCTGAGCCAAGTAACTAACATATAATTCATTGCAGGTTTAGACAACTCTTAGTCAAGCAGCTTGTAATGATCCCTAAGGGGTCCTTATGGTTGGGAGGAGCGCCTCCATGCTGCTCAGCCAGCCACACTTCTGCATCCTATCCTGAAACATTTATTCTGCTTGAAGAATAGTTGGCTTCCAACGATTAGCCATCCTCCTCCTCCGTACAGCCGCTGCCACACTAAAGGCAAGGGTCAGACCCCACCCCTAGTCCCATGGACACGGTGAATTTCTGTCTTGTTCTGTTCTATACATAAAGCACAAAGGCCAGTTGCAAAGGAAAGATATTTGCTGATGAATTACATTAGCAAGCTGTTTAGTTCTGGCCATTTTCTAGCCACATTCTTAGTGCAAATCTCTTCCTGGTGTTACAAAGGAATCTATAAAAAGTGTCACCGCTTTTACAAGTGTCACTAGTGTACTGTGGGATTCATGCAAAGCACCAATTCACCCAAGTTTAGAACCAAAACAGTGATAGAATGTATTCACTTGAACTTTTCTAGAGCCACATCTGAGTTTGAAATTGAAAAATTTCGTAATTGAATACACTAAAATTATTTCCTTCTCCAGATAATTTAGTGCTTAATAAAATAAGACCTTTCTTTGCACTTGCACACGTTTAGTTTCCACTGGAAGTTTTCTGCCCATACAGAGGAGAGCCCTGAAGCTCCAGTTAAATTTCAGCAATGGCGACAATTGCAAAAGATGAAATTCCCATGTTCCTGGACAGGCAAAATTCATTGTCTGTGACAGTGTCAAGGGAAGGAATTTAGCACAGGCAAATGAAAACTACTAGCTTTAAATGAGGAAAGATGGCCACTGACCTGAGACATGCTATTGCCTAAGCTGGGATATCACAGATAGGAGGATATCTGGAAGCTAAGACTAATTATTCAATCTGAGAAAATAACCATTTTAAGTATTGGCTGTATTAGAGGAGTGATGTAATTTGACATAACACATCATGATGAATTGCAGCCATGAAACTAACTCTGGACAAAAATACTTTGTACAAGTTCAAATTTAGGCAGTTTCCTACAGCAAATATTGTAGGGTTTATATTCACTAACCAAGATAAATGGAAAACAAAGGCAATTTAGAATCAACCCCATCACCTTGGAGTTATATTTAAGTGACCTCACTGATGTGGAATTGCTTCTAATTGAATAACCTGTGTATACAAACTCATAAACAATCCAAACAGATAGCACAGTTTGTGTCTGTTCTTCATATAACTTAAGAAAGATCACGAAGCACAAGCCAATTTGCTATTTTCTTGTATTTTCATGTTTCGAGTTAGCTCTGAGTACCTCTTGCCATTTGTTCATCACACCTTTTCAGTTTCTAAGGGATTTACGCACATGCAGCTCACTAGCCTTTTGATTCTCAGAGCTCAGGCACTCAGAGGTAATATTGTGCCCCCTTCCAAGTAATTAACTTTTTAAAAATCTTGCTTCAACTATCTCAGTCTAAACAAAGCGCCTGAAAAGTATGTTTGCTGTCTGAGAATGGAAAAACATTATACTCAGTTCTTAATTACCTTCTTTCCTTCTTCCTTCCCCTACCACCCTTACTCCCAGTACTTTCCAGATTAGATTTTCTCAGACTTTCCAAGCAGACCACACACTGGGAATTATGCAATTCAGGCAGAGTCTAACGTACAGTTGGGGACAGTCGATGGCATTGCACAGCTGGCTGCGAGTCAGGCAGGGAGGAGGCACGTATGGCAGGGGCAGCCCCAGCCACAGGCTGTGATGGTGCCAGCCTGCCCCAGCTGTCCCCAGACCATGCCCCAGGCACGCTTTGGCTGTGCTCCCTGCACACATGTATTGCGAAGGTTGCCCTGGGCTTGGTCTCTGCTCTGCCCAACCCAAAGAGCTTGGATAAAAAAAAAAAAAAAAGGGGGGGGGGGAGAAAGGACCCTGTTAGCAAAAACTGTACAGTGGTGTTTTGACATTCACACATGACATTCATACACCCTCCTTTAAAGTAGTTGTAGAGAGCAATAAGGTCTCCCCTTCAGCATCCTTTTCTCCAGACTGAACAACCCCAGCTCCCTCAGCCGTTCCTCATGAGACTTCTGCTCCAGACCCCTCACCAGCATCATTTCCCTTCTCTGGACACGCTCCAGCACCTCAATGTCTTTATTGTAGTGAGGGGCCCAAAACTGAACACAGTACTTGAGGTAGGTCCTCACCAGTGCCGAGTACAGGGGGATGATCACTGCCCTAGTCCTGCTGGCCACACTGTTTCTGACACATTCCAGGATGTCGTTGGCCACCTTGCCCACCTGGGCACACTGCTGGCTGATACATTCTGCCGGCAGTCAACCAACTTCCCCAGGCCCTTTTCTGCCGGGCAGCTCTCCAGCCACTCTTCCCCAGGCCTGTAGCATTCATGGGGTTGTTGTGACCCAAGTGCAGGACCCGGCACTTGGCCTTGTTGAACCTCATCCCATTGACCTCGGCCCACTGACCTGGCCTGTCCAGATCCCTCTCTAGAGCCTTCCTACCCTTCAAGCAGATCAACACTCCCACCCAACTTGGTGCCGTCTGTGAACTTACTGAGGCTGCACTCAATCCCTTCATCCAGGTCTTTGATGAAGATATTAAACAGAATCGGCCCCAGTACTGAGCCCTGGGGAACACCACTTGTGACTGGCTACCAACTGGATTTAACTCCATTCACCTCCACTCTTTGGGACCAGCCAGCCTGCCAGTTTTTTACCCAGCAAATAGCACTGTATGGTGGCCAGCAACCCAATGTGCAGGTAGGCCAGGTTTCCAGAAGCAAGGCTAGGAACTGGGAGGCATTTGGTGCAGCAGCAGCAGGCTCCCAGAGGGCTGCCCTGGGGTGCAAGAAGCTCCAGCCTTACCTGCCTCCTCAGCAGAAGATAACACCTGCACAGTGCCTCCCAGTCCCTGCTGCAGGAGGGGACAATGGTTGAGGCCATGCACGCTGTCTCTACCACCTCATGCAGCCACATCTCCCACTCATGGCCCTGTTATTGGAGCAGAACGAGCAAGAACAGCAGCACAGAGCCCTCTTTACACACTCCTGTGTACAGCAGCAAAGGGCTAAACCAGAGACTCAAATGGAGAGGGAACACAGATTGCAAGTTAGATGCAATCACGTGGGGTTTTTTTTCTGCTATTCTCTGAATATTTTGTAGCCAATACATAATTTGTATCATATTACCCTTAATCTCACCTAATCAATGCATCTCTGAAATAATTAGTGGCTCATCAAACCGATAAACTTTCCAGAATTTAAAACAGATTAAGACCAATAACAATAATACTTAGCACTAGATTAATGTCTAATCCAAGAGTGCCTTGCTTTGTTTTTTCAGAGTTAACAGAAACAACTCTAATCACACAGCTAATCTACATGCTCCCAAAACAAGATGCTAGCAATGACGTATTAGCCATATAGTTATGACGTTGTTATTAATAATTAGGGCTAGAAAAGTAAAACTCTAACAAACTGTCTTTATGAGTTCTCCTTTACTGCTTAAAGCAGTAAGCTGTTAGTATATAATAGAAGTTTTTATACATAACTATCAAAAAAGCCACAATATTTAGGTTAAACCATACACGTGTATCCAAACTAACTCCAGGTACGCTTATTTTTCTACCAATCCCCTCCAGAACCCTGGCACGTACCAACTACAAAACGAGTTTGCAGAGAATACTTTCCCTTCCACAAAGAGCACAAAATAACATAACCTATGGGGCCAGTGCTTGTAGGCAGTGATTTCACCCCCCTGCTCTCACCCTCCCATCGCCGCACGTTGCAGCAATCTGCTCTCAGAGGGGAAGCGGCTGCTCGCAAGAGCAGCTTTCCCCGTTTCTTCCCCTCCACAAGTCAGTACATCTCCCCCCAGCGCAAACCTGGAAGGCTGGAATTGAGCAAGCTGCACGCCCCCTTCTCCTCCCGGCCAAAACCAACAGTCAGAAGTGCTCTTATTACAACACTGGCACTAGCATTGCTCATTCATTCAAGCCGAGGCGGTCGGAGCATTTATTAGGGGCTCGCTGCCTCTCACTCGCAGTCTCGTCTCTGCTGAAGTCTGAGTTAGACTCTAGCTCCAGACAGCCCCGCTATTTTCAGGAAGCAGCTACAGAATGCAGCCCCAAGAAATACTTTCTCTGCTTACGCTCTTCTGTGTTTTCAGGGCTTCTGTTTCTGTCCTGGATGAAGATGATGACTATGATCTCATGTATGTGAATCTGGATAATGAGATTGAAGGTCCGGTTCTTGGTACTGAGGAAAGTAAGTAGATTTAAACTAAATTTGCACATTCTTTGTTGCTTAGCTCTTGTAACAGTTATTATTACAAACACAGTATTTTTTTTTTCAGAGGAAGAAGCATGTTCTTGTACCAGTTGATTATTATAGACAGCAAATGCTACAGCACTTGGATGCCATGCCTTGGAATTGCTTTATACTCTTAATTTTTCAATTTTTCTGCAAAAGATTGCTGATGACCCTTAGTTTTAGAATTGCTGTAATACATACTACTTTACTTTTCTGTTTTGATATAGAGGGAAACACGCTGACAGTATAAAGCATGGAAGCCTTGCACAGAGCCAGATTTTGTCCTTTTGTTTAAAAATGTAAGTACAAAGAAATAGCAACATCTGTATCTTCCATTCCAGCTGTTTCATGCGACTGCCAGCGAGAGCACACCGAGTGGGACAAGCTCTTCATCATGCTTGAGAACTCGCAGATGAAAGAGAACATGATGCTGCAGGCTATGGACGAGATGCTGAAGGTGGACCTGCAGACCCTGAAAGCAGAGCTGAGCCAGCTCACCACCAACCTTGCAGGCACCTTCGCCGCCACGGTTGAGAAAGTCACCTCCCACATCGCGTCACAGGTAGAGCAGGCACTTGTGAGGAACAGTGACCAAACTGAAGAAGCCAAGAGGCTGCATGAGTCTGAGCAAGGAAAGGTTCTCGAGCACGTTATGCTGCTGAGCCACAATGTGTCCAGCCGGCTCGGCCAGCTGGAGAGTGCTTGGCTGAGGAGATCTGAGGCAGAGGCTCAGGAGACAGCTTTTCAGCAGGATAAATTTAGTCCCACCAGAGGAGACAATCTTATTTTGAACTCTCTGTGGAAAGAGCTACAGCAAACCAGAGCTGAACTGAAGGCATCGCAGAAATGGGCAGCTCAGCACCTACTGCCTGCAGGTAAGTCCACGCGCGCTGTGCTTTACCGGAGAGCTCTCTTTGGTGGGCCTGTCCAAACAGACCTCCTATAAACAATCCTTTTAAACACCTTCCTCCACATGACTCCAAAGCAATCTTACGAGCAGCACAGCAGCTTTGAGCAGCCTGTACATACAGGGAGGAAACCCATTACCTCTTCTCAAAAAAGAGATACTGAGCTTTTCAAACGTGGGATCAAAGAAGGGTTTAATCAAAGTCCTTACACAGGGTAAAGCAGCCACTTAATTAGGATCCCACCTCCCGCAGGCTCTCCCAGATCAAAACAGTTATCAGAGAGCAGCAAACATATTTTAAACTGTACAGCCTGTGTATTTAAACATACAAATTCTGTTCTCTCACCTTTTACCTTCTCAGCTGGTAACTCCTACACAAATGGACTAGTCACTGACCTCTCCTGTTCTCTTCATGCATGTACCCACTCCTTCCTCTTCCTAAACTAAGTGCTCACCAACTCCAACTGCCCAAGAGCAGAGCTAGATCTGAGGACACCGCACTGATGTCAATGAGCTAAGCACGCTTCCCGCAGCAGGGAGAGCACATTCGCTGCATGCAACTGTCAGGGCAGAATATTTCCTCAAGCATGGAAAAATTAATAACACTGTGGTATTTTGAGGGTTTTTATTTTCCCTTCCAAAACATTTACAGCGGTCAGCAAGCAAGGTGGCCATAGAAAGATGAGCTCATATCTCAAATTTAATGACAAGAAGGAACAAATTTCAAGACAAGAGGAAATGGCCTCAAGTTGCGCCAAAGGAAGTTTAGATTGGATATTAGGAAAAATTTCTTCACTGAAAGGGTTATCAAACATTGGAACAGGCTGCCCAGGGAAGTGGTTGAATCACCACCCCTGGAGGTAATTAAAAGACAGGTAGGTGTGGTGCTGAGGGACATTGTTTAGTGGTAACTTGGCAGTACTGGGTTAACGGTTGGACTTGGTGACCTTAAAGGTCTCTTCCAATCAAAACAATTCTATGATTCTGAATTTCATGTCAGTTTTTCTGTGCACTGTATTATGACACCCAAAAAGCAGCTACAGCAACTTGAGTATGGCAGAACAGACCCCCATCTATTTAAAATGTGGGTGCAAAATTGCTACATGCACAACACAATTACGTTGAACATAACTCTGCCTACCAGATCGCTATCACTGCATGTCTTCTAAATGTTGACATGTCTTTAATGACTGTATTTTCCACAAATGGAAGTTACTGCAGCTTAAATACCCCACAGAAACCTACAGTCATGGAATCCCCTGGGTGTGTGCGAATAGGCAGTTACACCAGGCCTTGCCAGCGACCCATCGCATGACTCCCCTTACACAGGCGAGCAAGAACGAGCGCTTCTTGTAATGGCTCATGCAAAGGCAACAACTTACAGAAGCCTATTATGATACAAACACAGCATAACAATAGTTTACACCAAAGTATTTACCAATCAAACATGAATCTATGCTTTCACATAGGGCATGGATTCAGCTTTATAAGTAAATTGCTTTTACGCCATCTATCACAACACTTCAGTAATCTTTATGTGCTGGGAGTAGATCTTACAGATCTTACAGCATATTCCGTTTTGTTTTTTTTTCCCCAAACACATGAATCTTGCCTTCCAGAAAGCATGATCTCATACTTTATCTCGCTCCTGTAACATGGCCAGCCCCTCAATCAGCTACTCTGCACTAGGTGAGCGTAAAAAAAACTCGATCAGCATTAAGGATCTCAGTCTCATCAGTGGAAATTCAGATTATTTCCAAAGGTTTTATATAAAATGTTCTTATTTTTTAATTTAAATGATACGTTTTAAGTACTTCCAGAGTCTCTCTCTGGAAATTTTCTTCAAGGGAATTTTTAGCAACTGACTTTAATTTCTCACATCTTGAGTTACTGCCAGCCATACTCTTGAGGGATTTTCTAATCACACTTTTTGTTCTTCAGTGAAGCTGGTTTTAATTTTGTTTAGGCCTTGATAATAAAGCCTGAAAGCTTGCTAATTAAAAGCTTTTTCACAACATAGCATTCCTAAGTAGCATTTTAAGGAGTATCCTCAACAGTTGCTCACTGCTCCTGCCCCTGCTCAAAAGGGCCAATGAAGAAATATAAAATGTACTCAACCTTGAAAGGAAGCAGCCTGTGAAATAACACAGCAGCGCAATCCTGGAGGACACAAAGAGTCCTTCATTCACTGAGGCAGAAATTTCCACACACGTTTTAGACATTTTAGATCCTCTAGCTTGTTTAAACAGGAAATGAACCAGCTTAATTGCAGAAGGGGGCTGCTTTTTCCCCTATTTTGCTTAGAATATTAAGTTATATATGACGAGGGAACAGCACATAGAATAGAAAAAATGGCTTGGGTTTAGTGGTCAACAGTTACTTTTCTGAGTTTCATAAATTTCTGTTAGTACTTTTAACTAATCTGATTTCTAATATCGACATATTGATTATTGGAGATGAGACATGAACTGGTTTAAAAATATCACTCATCTTCTACATTCCCCATGCTTAATCAGGGCACATGAAAGTTACTGACCAATAGCCTAAAGGCAGGGCCAGAAAAGGAAGTCATTATAATAAATAAAGAAAGAAATACGTCTCGTCACACTTCTGCCAATGCTCCCTGTGCCTGCTTTTCAGTAGCCCCTGGACCTTTCTCCTCCGCTGCCCAGTTATCCACGGGACAATTGCAGGACACTGTGTAACTGCTGGTGACACAGCTGCTCTGTTCCCCCAGCATCAGCCTCACACTACTGCCCCAGGAACGGCACGGAATCTAAACCTGCTGTTTGATAGATCACTGAACCCATCCCCTCACCATAACGTTGCTGTTTACATCACTCCGTACCGGAAAAGAACGTGAAGGCTAAAACAAGACCTAAATGAAACAGAGAGAGGACTACCCAACACAATTACCTAAATTAAACCTAAATGTCACTTTTCACAGCACAGACCTGCACAATATACTATTTTTGCAGTGAGGGAAGAGCCAAACCTTATTCCTGCAGCCTGATTAGCCCCTAGGCCCATTCCCATAGCATTAGGCAAATTCACCCATCAGATCTGACAGCTTCTCCTACATCCCATGGGATGAGCTGAGCTCTCAGATTCCTTTGAGAAGCCCGTGAGTGAGCATATGTCAAGGGTCCTAACTGTGCATGTACAAATAGACCAGTTTTTATTTACCTAACAGTCTTTCTAACTTTTTCAGGGTGTGAAACAGCAATTCTGTTCCCCATGCGTTCAAAAAAGATATTTGGGAGCGTTCACCCAACTGCTGGAATGACCCTTCGCTCCTTTACTGCTTGTATCTGGGTGAAGGTGACTGAGGCTTTGGACAAAACTATTGTCTTCTCCTATGGAACCAAGTTTAATCCTTACGAAATCCAGCTTTATCTCAGCCGGGAGTCTGTAGTGTTTGTTGTTGGCGGTGACCAGCACAAGCTAGCTGTCAAAAATGTAGTTGTTCCTGGGAAGTGGATCCATCTCTGCGGTGCCTGGGGCTCAGAAAACGGATCCGCATCTCTGTGGGTGAAGGGAGAGCTTGCAGCCACGGCCTCGGACATTGCTGATGCCCATACCATTCCAGACGGAGGGATTTTGCAGATTGGTCAAGAAAAGAATGGCTGCTGTATCGGAGGTGGATTTGACGAATCTTTAGCCTTCTCTGGAAAATTAACTGGCTTTAACATGTGGGACAGAGTGCTCAGTGCCAAAGAGATTGCAGCACAGACTGGAGAAGATGCGTGCAGCATCAGGGGCAACATCGTCGGGTGGGGAGTCACAGAAGTTTTGCCATACGGAGGAGCCCAGTATGTTTCTTAAATTCTGGCCAGGCAGTTTCTGAAGCAGAGAACGTATTTCATGTAAAGCTGAACACCAATACGTACAAGTAAACAGAGCCGTAGGAGCCCGTGTCTCTTGAATTCCCAAGAAAGATTAGCATTGCAAGTTTACAAAATGAGGTACTGTGGAGACGGGATTTGATCTCTGCCTGCTGTTTTGGCAAAACACTGAAAAACAACACATCAAGGCATGACATTGAAAAAGCTGTTCCTGAGGTCAGGCGACTGCTGTCTCTCTAGCGTAGTGGGTTTTGATGTATGAGTGCCACTGTGGACATTTTTGAACTGAGCGGTGCTCCTGGCATCCCTGCTGAAACAAACACATTGGGTACCCAGCTGACCAGTCTCTGCAGAACACGCATGAGGCTGGGCATCTTCCCGGCTCCTCCAGTCATTGGTTTTTATAGCGCTGATGTGAATTTTACAGAGGAACCGCATAAGCCAAGAAATGTGTTGTTTATTAATCGTTGTTAGTAATTTGTAGACTATAACAAAACTAGCTCCTTGTTTAAACGTTATTTATGCCACGAGTTGACCTAACATATAAAAGTAATATTCCCCATCATAATCTGATGTTACATTTGGAGAAAATGCAGCTGTATTATATTGTAAATTGACTTTGTATTAATTTTATTGAAATTATTTTTGTAAAGTTGTTCTGTAAATAAAGATACTTTACTAAACTAAAACTTTCCATGCTTCTCATGAACTGAAACTCTGAAAGTAAGTACCAATTGAGAATTATTCTATGTTTTGAACCACATAATTTTAGCTGCAAATAGGAAAAGAACATAAATATCAACATCTCATACAGAGGACAAAATCCAAGCATTAGCCAGAGATGGCTTTAAAGGCCCATCATGATAGCAATCCCTCTTGTGAACGCTGCTATGTGCAAGGATCTGCTACTGTAGGAGTTTTCCCACATGAACATGGTGGATTGTACAGAAGAGGCGCTTTGACATGCTGACACACACACAGTGACCCAAGGCTGTGCTAGCACAGCACTCAGAGGCTGAAGGAAGGATTGGTTTTGAGATATCCTCAAATAAACACCAGTCAGTATCCTGTGGCATAATGTTGGCAATCCAAGAAGGACATACTCAGTTTTAAGATACATTTAGATATCCAAAGTAACCAAATTTTTTGATGCTAACAGGAGGTTTGTACAAGGCAGAACTGATGGCAGCGGCTTTCTTCTCTCACATTTGCAAGTTTACCCAACATCCAAAAAAACATAAGGCTGGATACATTGCATAAGAAGCAGATGCAGAGAGCCAAGACACTGGCGGTGATTTGCGTGGAGAAAACAGAGCAGAAGTAGACAATGATGAATGGTTATTCTTTGGGTATGTAACCATTTATGACAAAAACGATTATTCACCACCTGTTGAAGCCTCTGAAAAAGTTATCATGGAGAATGTCTTTATTCAAAGCAATTCTTATTTCTGCTGGAAGCAGCCCACCCTTCTGCTCTATTCACATGTTTCTTTTTCTCATTCTCTACAGATGTCCTAAGACTGCACTCTGAAAAGTTTCTTGACGTGTTGCTGCTATGCTTATTTCTGAATATGATGCAGCTACCAGATCCCTCCTTCCACGGTACAAGAGCAGCAAGAAAAACATATGACAAGGTAATTTCCACTTTATTGTGCCATTCAAGGGTGTTGTGCTTCATACCTAAAGTTATATGACCTGCTCCAAAGTCTTACCAACACTGTTCATTTAAGGTAAGAATAACTGCTCCAATTGCTGGAATTTCTCCTATATACCTTGCAATAAAAATGTATCTAAATTATAAATACTTAGTAGTAAGTATGACAAAAGTTCCTTACTGAATAATAGGTGAAAATAACCTTAACTACAAAACAATGAAAATTACCTCTGTTCATCTGCTGTCAGCCAGAAAACAGACCTTCAGAGTTAAGAAAAACACTTCAGATTGCACAACATTGTGCAAGGGCAAAATCACTCTCAAATCCTCTTTCCATACAGTGCCCTCCATTAAACAAAAACAAATGTCGATGAAACACAGCAGAAAAAGAAAAATCCTCAAAAAGATTACCACAAGTCCTTTCTGGCTGCTTTTCTTACTGTACCTCATACCTGAAATGCTTTGTCTTGGAAGTAGCCTTTTCCTATCTCTATTCTGGTTTGGCAGATGACCAGATGCAAAGCCAGTCCTTTCATTCTCACTGACTCAGCTGGAAAACTCTTCTCTTTCCAATTGCTTTGCTCTTCCTTTATCACCTCTGTGGACTAACAAAGCTCTCCCACAGTCTAGTCCCCTCCTGCCCAGCATCACAAGTCACCACCATCAGCACACTTCCCTCTTCCCTTCCTAGTTTAACTATATTTTTGTTTGTTGACAGCTACTTTGCCTGTTTGGAAAACTCAGACCAAGTAAATAGTATCTGGTGGGAGTTTGGGCTCCAAATATGGAAAATCCACTGTGACCCTGCTCTTGCACTGCAAAGGTAGAAATGAAGGAGCAAGCACAAGACATGCACACCCGGAGTAAGTTGCCAAGCCCAGTTCTGCCCTCTAACAAGCCTCTCCTGAATGCAAGATCCATCTCTGGAAGGTGGAGCAGCTGTGGGACTCTCAGATGATGGCATTGACTGCAGGGTAGTTTTGCTGCTGTCCCCTGGAAAGGGGAACAAATCTGTCTGGTCCCTTACGCTGATGGAAGGTGTCAGCGCAGGGCCTGTCAGCATCACAAATGTACAGACATTTGCATGTTTAGAAGCTGAGTTCATACTAACTGGAACAGAGTAGTTAAACACTCTTTCTAAAGAGCTCTTTTTTAGCTAGTAAGATAAGAAACCGATTATGCAGCCAAACAGTTGCCCCAAGTAATCGAAAAATTCAGTTAGCTCTCAAACACTGGCAGGCAACGGGCCAAAGTCTACTATCAGTCTCAGTGGTGCCATGAGGCTGAGCCCTGTCTGTGCAGCACCAGAACAAGGCCCTTTGTCTCCTCGCTGCTTTGTAAATCCATCCTTAGCAGCTTATCCTCCTGCTTCCCTTCTCCCTTCAGCAAACACTCAGTCTCTAAGTACGGTTCTTAGCCTGATGCAAACCAACCTTTTCATGCCTGAAATACGACTTATGTACAGTGCAATTAAGCCACTATGCTAAACAAAGCACTTTGCCTATTCAGAGTGCCCTCTTCCAGTCTGGAATTTCCAAACCTGATGTCCACAGCAACATCTGCTGGTAGAACAACACAAATACACAAAAAAGAGCAGGAACAGTCACGACAAAACCTTCAAGTATGGGCGTTAACCATTTTTCCTAACCCTATGACTATACCAAAAAACCTGTTTCACTTCGTTTATTTCTGTTAATAGCACTGCACTACAAGTGGTAATGCACAACATTAACTCATAAATACTAATATCACAAGTCTTAAAAGAATTATCCATGTGGCTTTGTAAGCGGTTAGCAATATTCTGTTCTTGAACTCTACTCAATTAGTATTATCTCACAGCTCATAAATATTTATCATTTATCATATTTATCACACATTTGTCCTTAAACAAAGGAGGCAGAAATATGCAAACCTTTACCATAATGTCGAAACATCAAAATTACTTTCTAGCTTAGCCATTTCTCTCTCTAAAAATAACTACACTCCATTTATATTTTTTAATAAAGACAGAATGCACACATATATTTTGTGGGCTTAACATCTTCATAACAATTTTCTTGGAATAATTATACAGCTATCGCTACTTATTGCTATTATCCATACTTGAAAAAAAAAAACAAAAAAACAAAAAAACAAAAACCAAAACACCAGGGGTTTACTACTGCAGAAGCACTGTATTGCAACAAATACTGTGAACTTTACTACTTCAACTAAATTAGACTTCCTTTTGTAGAGGTATGAATAATTTTGGCTTTTTAAACCACAAAAGCAAAGTGTACAGAGTTTAGCAATGATATTCTATGTAAAGTTAATAATATAGGCAAAATTAAGGAACCACTACAAAGCTTTTATATCTTACATCTGACTATTTTGCCACAGAATGGGATTAATTTCATCCCCATTTGTATCTTGGAGTATTGCCAATGACATTAATAGAAAGGATAACAGCCCAGTAACTACTGTCTCATATCATGGCTTATAATATGAAGCCCATTAGTACAGTATACTAACATGTACAGATGTATTTCCTGCCCTACGGGTCATCCAATTTATAACGAAATTTCCATAGTCGTCAACATTCAGAAAATCCACATATTCTTGAAAGGTCTCCCTTGATATAGTTTGTTATTTGATTGCATCGAACATGTTTTATCACATTTATAAGTACATCCATATGTATGCTTTATACATACATGCTTCATGCATGTTTTTACGTATAACGTGTTTGTATATATGGCTAATAGAGCCTAACTAATTTAACAGTGGGCATTTTGCAGGATTAAACCCAAAACTTCAGTGTGTTCATACCTTGAAGGACACTTTTGACAATGGTGTCTGTGTGATCAGCCAGCAGATCCGCTTTAGCTATTGCAGCCAAGGATAGATAACTTGACATATTTCTGCAAAGTTCCTTATTGCCCCTCTGAAGAAATCTCACCGCCACTGGGACAGCTAAGGCCATTACTGGAGGTCGATTGTAATTCTGTGAACACATGAAAAACCACTGAAAAGTAAGCAGCTGAAAAAAATGATTAAAATAATGTCTCATGCTGATCAGAGTGGAAAAACAATAATCAAAACAACAGGGGAAAAAAGCAAAACACATCAAGAAAGGTTATGTTTTGGTAATACCACTGAAGACAGACTTCAAAGAAAGAGTAAGAAAATTTAGAAGTACTGAACGAGGAGATGCTAATAACACACCTATTTTTGTCTTCTGCAAGAGGAGAAAACATGATATTAAGCACACTAGTTAAATGTTAATTGCTGCTGTAACATTTCTAACAAGACATCTTGCATTTGGTGGTCTCAGAGAATACAGCTGTGTCCATCATACATACAGAGTAAGTAATTTTCATCCCAAAGCATAGGAAACAACTCAGAGCAGTCTGTTCATGCTGTTGGCTGGTAGATATTGCTCCCTGCAGTCAGAGACACGTTGCTGCCTCTCGGTCCTCCATCCTAGCAACCTGCCCCACTCTGATGTCCAGCCCCAAGCAGGGCAGCCCAATGTGCAGGCACAGAGTCAAGGCTCAGGGAAGTTTAATTTCAAGCACAGGTAGGTGTTCCCCAGCACTAGTCTCAGCTTCCCTCATCTACACCAAAGTGTGTTTTGTTCTATCTTTGCGCTGGCAGACACCATGTGAAGAAAGGACTACTCTATTCCCACAGCAGTATCTCATGCTAAGCCACTGGGACTAAATCAAAGGCAAATTGGTCAAATGAGGAAAAGAGTATGCAGAAATACTGGGACACTTGCTCACAGGGTAATAGCTTTAGTATTAATCATAAATTTTTCTCTAATAATAATTTAGATTTCCTTTATGTCCCTGCTCATGGCAGGGGGACTGGACCAGATGACCTTTAAAGGTCCATTCCAACCCAAACTATTCTATGATTCTTAAACTTCAGTCAATTTCTCTGAACATCAGGATCGACTGAAATTTTTCAAGACAGCTAACTTCTGTGCTCAAAATGTCACTAAGATTCAGTGATCTCGGGGGTATCTGAACATATAGTTAAGTTTTGACATTAAGGTCAGAAAAGGTTCTCTGCAACTATTTGTACATGTGAAATTGTGTGGACAGACTATACGCATATATTGCCTGATAAGTTCCCATACGTAACTGCCCTTGAAACAAGTAGGATATGTTTATGCATAACTAAAGACCTACATCCTTTTTGGAGCCTCCTTAATCAGTGCTTTTCTCTCATCTTCGCTCAGTTTTGAATATCTCTTTGAAACTGGAGTACATCACTGTTTTTGAAAATAATCCTGCAATATGATTATATTTAATTAGCATCTGAAATCACAGGCAACCGCTGGAACCCAGATGTTTTGGAAAGCAACAAAACAGTGCAAAAAAAGGCAGACCAGACTTCACACATGCTCATTCTGGAGCAGCACTGAAAAAATAAATTTAGACCTGAAAAAAACCAAATCTGTTGTTCCACATACCCTACTAGGTTGCCTCCTAGGCCGGCTCTGCCTCCATCAGCAGTAACTGCCTTTGTCATTAGCCTCACGGAGAGCAGGACTGACCCTAATTATGACTGCATTGTGCCATTCAACCAACGCACAAGATCCAAGTTTAACCAGCTATGAGGATTTTTCCTTGTAACAGAGACCTTCCAAGCAGTGGAGTGCTGCAGCCACTCCAGGACAGTGCCTTTTTGCCAGCCCTCAAGGAAGAACAGGCTGCAGCAACTCCTAAGTGCCAAGATGGCTCATCATAGCCACTGCCATATGACCAAAATCCACGTCTTTAATGTGAAAAGCCCTTAAAACGAGTAGGGCTTTATGCACCAGCATGTTTAAATCACCATAATGCCTCATTATATTTGGCTGAGAGCTGAGAGGCACTACTGAGTAGGAGCCAAATTCTGCCTCCAAATTATACTCTGGGACTCCACACAGAAAGAAGGGGAAGATAAGGTTTAGCCCTCTGACTGTGCTTTAAAAGATCTAAGAAAATTCCAAAGAACAACTTTATTTTTTTTTCCTACAAGAAAGATAAAATACTTAGTTAAGAAAAGGTTTGAATTCAGATGGAAGAAGAAAGGTTTCATTTGTTCCATTACAAATATCAGGGCATGAATGCACACTTATGAAAATGTGAAGGTGACAATGAGAAACAGATTTCAATTATATGATATAGCGATGTTTGCAAACCTAGGGGACCTCCCTGCTGCTAATATCAACAGAAACATGCTGTGAGATTCAACCCAGCTGTCAGATATTCATTACTACTTCAACTATCCCTCACGTATTGTATAAAAACTCATTTTATGCTCTCTTTTTTATATGAAAAGGAACTTGCTGATCATAGCGCTGTTTCAGGGGGCAGTAAATGTATTTTCATAACTTTCTCCTTTCATTTCAACGAACTCCTTTCTTGAAGTAGCCTGCAACACAGTGCAATCCCTAAAACATTTGGATATGAGCTAGCTTGATTTAGGCACACAGTTGCCAACAGCACAAACCAAAAGCTTAGACAAGCCATTGCATTCTTAGTGACATTGCATTCTCAGGGACAAAAGACAGAAAAAGACAATAGGCAACAGCTTCAGGAACGTGTTACCTGTCACAAAGTATGGTGCCCACCAAAGCCCATCGTTCACAGAGACAGGCAGATGGGACACAACCCCCTGATACACCAGTGACCTTCATTGGATGCTTTGCTGTGCCCTGCGCCGGGGCGCAGTTTATGGATCGTGGTGCAGGAATGCCAGCGCAGTGCAGAAGCTGTCTTCCAAAGCCTCATCCACAGTCCTGACGAAATTTCTGGCTAGAATAAATGTCTATGCTTCCCAAACCAAAATCAACAACGACCTGGGCTTCAGAATAGGAGATTTTCCCCTTTCTTTAATATTTTGCTATAACATACTTTTTTTGTGCATCTTCAGAGTGACAGACCGGGGTAAACACAGAACTAATCATTGTAAAGTAAAGTTTTGTTGATGCAAATTCAGCATTGATGTTTTGGGTTGGTTTGTTTGTTTTAACTTCTTTGTTTCTTTTGGACTTTAAACACGTTCAGCCAAACTAGATGAGGAATGTCAACAACCCTATGGAACAACATATTCTACAAGGGGCTAAGCAGTACCTTTCACGGGACAGTGATGTACTTGTGCCATCATGACTTGAATTTTTATAATGAAAGAACAAAAAAAAAACACCCCACATCTGATTTAAGAGGCAGAGGTAAAGAAACCAACTATGAAACAGCATACACGCTGCAAACATCATCCCAGAGCAGTCTGTCTAGAGAGGCACTTCATAGCAACTGTTTCACCATCTGACATGGAGCTGGTCCCCATGAATTGCACCCACAGCTGAAACTCTGGAAACAACCCTGATTTCTGCTTCCAGTCAGGTACCTGTGCACAGAGGTTTCTCTGTGGCTCTCTCCAGTGTATTATACCCCTTTCCCAACAAGAAATGATATTGCCTACAGTCCTGGCTAAAAAAAAAATAAAAAAGCCAAACTCACTCAAAACCCACAAATGAATGAACCAAAAAAAAAAAAAAAACCAAACCCCCAACTCACCCTGATTTAATACCAGATTTCCACTTTAAATGGCTTTTCACCCTCAGCTTACTTTCTTAGAAAGCCTTGGAATAGCCCATTCCTGTCCCCAAAAGGCTGCTATATACTAAAATGTTGTCTATTTAGTCCCGCATTCATGGGGAGTGATAGTTCATAGATTACTGTGTTTAAATAGGACCCAATTTCAGCTATTCTTTTGGCAAATGTTCTTGGGACCTAAATACCTTTTTGATCTTGTTGCTACCTCCAACATTTAGTAAAATATTCTAAGAAATTATTCCAACACTCCTGGCCGGAGCATAACTTCTTTCTAGTCCTTTATTTAGAGTAGTAGCAGTCAGGTTTTAGTTCAGAAGTCAGCTTTCTGTGTTGTATCTGAATTCAGCTTTTACCATCAAAATGTTGAGGGAGATCCTCCTTACTGACAGCATATCCAATGACCTACATTTCATATCATTAAAATCTCTTTGGCATTTTGCTGCCTTCCAGAACAAGTCAAAAGAATAACCTCCTCCCCCATATTAAGTGCTTTCAAATGAATCTTTCTGTAAACACAGAAAATTATAGTCCTATGTCTCCCCCTTTAATACATACATAAAATGCAAGTACTTAGAGTTAATGGAGAATTAATGAAATCTGGCACTAAACAGTCAGGACACTTCTAAAGATAAGGAAGCTGCCAAAACTTTTGATTCACTGCAATGGATGCCATATACATGTAATTACATATGTTAACATTTGGGGTCATATTCTTGTTCTTAAACAAATGCAACCACTCCCACGCACCCTCAGAAAACATGAAGTACAACTGCATTTTAAAAGATAAAACCAAATAGCCAATGAATGCATTACACTCCCTTGCTTTCAGTTAAGTCTTACCTGCAAGATACAGCTCATGATGTCGGATGCAATTTTCGCATGTGGTGTGTCCTCATCTTTTCCTGAGGGTTTCAGGTTGTGCTCTAGACATGACTCCCAGAGAGCCACGAGGGCTTTCCCATGCTTTTCTATGGACGCTGTCTCCCTGATGGCAGTGGTGATGCGAGTGATGCAGATTTCCACCACAGCCTGGTCATTGTCGTTGGTTTGGTAGTCCTGGTTCAAACAAAAAGACATTTGCCAATGAATGCCCATGTTTCAAGGACCCCACAAAATTAGCCTGAAGACATGAAGTTTTTGTAACTACCCAGTGTCCATTTTCTCATTTCAACCTTTGCAATGTACATTTAGTGTGATTAAACACAGAAGTTAGTCATCCCATAGACAATTCACTGGTTTAGGTCTTAATTCTCATTATTGTAATGGTACAGATTATGTTATCAAATGATTTTTAGTAGTCTTGTCTTGAAGCATGGCCTTCTTGACGAGGAATTGCAGCTGCACACCTTAGAACCACTTACACAGGCCTCTTCTCCCATAACCATCCTAAAAATGAAACTGGAATTGTTATACCCACAACATATATAGAGCCAGATGCAGGATCCCAAATATTTCACATCAGGTCCAGTCCCTGGTGTAAACATAGTTAGTTTCAATCAGTATCAGTGTAACATGAATAAAAGTTAATGAAATAGGCTTTATCACAAAATCCTGTAATCCTCCATAATCACGGACACAGATGCCACGTGGATATGAAACAGCAGCACTTTGTTACAACTTGAAAGACCCAGAATACACAATCTCTGTCTGTTGGCCTAATCTATGCTATTCCACCCTAAAAATTAAGGAAGATAAAAGACAGGCTGCAATATTAGTCAAAAGTTATTGTTTTTGTTGGATAACGCGTGGTCATTTTTAAAAGGCTGGAGCCAAGTTCAACACTAAATGGCAGAAGTGCAGGTCTGGGGTCAGCTCTGGGGGCTCCGCGCTGCAGCGTGGTAAGATAATGGGTCAGTCTCAGAGCAGTTCTCTGCCTTTATTCACAGCTAGCCCTCTACAAGCTTTGATTGGTGCAACAGAAAAGTCCATGAATTTATTAAAAAAAGAAAACATGCTTTTTGTTTTGTATAAGATTACCTATTGATAGAGGTGAACAAGTTAACAGCCACTGGCTGGGACAGCACAAGAGTAAAGCCCTGGTGAGCATCACGATTGCTGGCTGTGTGTGGACATGGAGGGCAGAGCAGTCCTGTCCACGCTCCTGTGAAACTCCTCACATTTGGGGAAAAAACCATCTGCACCTCTCTGTCAAATCCAGGCTGCTCGGGAAGTGCTGGAGCAGCTCCCCGATCTCCAGAGCCCTCTGGTGGGAATCACTGCTCAGCAGCTCTCAGGAAGGGCATGATGAAGCTCTGCAGATGCTTCAGCTGCTTAATGCAGACTGGTGCGTTTGTAAAATCATTTTGTAGCAAATTCAGGCATGTTCTCACACAAATTAGAGGGAATTCGTCTAAAATTCCTGATAACCTGCAGTTAGAGACTGCACAAACAGCAGAGGCAATTGCCAAAATAACTTGATTAACATTCTGAAAGACTGTGCAGATGTTATTGCTGTCAAAGAAACAACCAGAGAAGAGCCAGTGCACAGTGGCTGTCCTGATGGACAAGTCAGTTCTTGTTACAACCAGCAATGCTGTGATCAATGTTCTGAGAGTCAGAGGTTTGCACATTGCCAAAACTGATTTCTAAAATCACGTGCTATAGAAAGGGCCAGAAAAGTGCAGTTATGAGTACATGTATGCGTTGCTAATTGAATATCCTAAGTCTCAAAAAAGGTTTTCCCTTCCTTTCAGCAGACTGGAAGCAGGAAGAATAAAGTGCTTTTTTGGATTTTTTTTGGACAGCACTTTTAAGGAGTTTACCAAAATCCATGAGCCTGCCATCATTCAGAACACTTTCTGCTGCAAACAGAATATATACTATACATACAGTGTATCTGTAACCTCCTATTAATCTTGAATATACCTTAAATAACTATTTAATAAAAATTCGGATAAAGATGAACTTAAAATATCTTTAAAGGAAATCCAGCTAGTGGGAACTGGATTTGGTTACCACCTTTTTAAATCTTACACTTTGCTCAGCAGTTTTAAGTTTTGTAGAAACTTAAATTTTTTATGTCCCCGTCTTTAGTTTTTTATTTATACAATACATTTAATCTCATGAAAAATTAATTAAGGACAGTGTTTCACTTACCGCAGATGAACTAATTATTCTTATTTGCTCAAGAGCTTCTGAGAGGCTTCCTTCGATTTCAGCATCCTCTAAGGAGAAGAGATCACCTGCACGTGAAAGGTCCTTTTGTGCCAAAACCAGCCCAAACAGATGATGCATGGCTGCACCCACTGCTGCTCAGCCAGACTTCCACATGCACCATGGGCATGAACAACTCAGATGAGGACAGAATGGAAACAATCCTGAGGAACAGCAGTCAATTTAATATGAAGAATAAATCTGGGGCACATTTCAAAACTTCCTTGGCCCCAGCCTAAAGGAAAAAAAAAAAAAAGAGAAAAGAAAGCGAAAATAAAATTAGCAAATGCATTGACTGCCATCTTCCAGTTTAGCAAAGATTTTTAAACAGTGTATGCAAGCAGCATACAGGATGCTCTGATCCAGGGATGTACTTAAGCACATACCACAAACTGCACGTTTTGCCCTCAAACACTGCATCGCTTAAAATTAGCTAATCAATACACAACTTTTAATAAATAAAATCAGGGTTGTTTTTTTTTTTTTTCATTTCAATGCATATCACCTGAGAAAAATGGTGACTGGACTAACTGATAAGGATTACAAACCGCCCTTCTGTGGTCAGTAGCAGAGTGGAGCTAAACGAGGCGGGTAAAGCCACTTTGTTTTTTTTCTGGATTGTTGTGTCTTGACTCCTGAGATACACTATTAGCAAGATTGAGAAGATAATGTTTTTTGTTTAGAAAAACAATCAGTTTTGTTGCCAAAATGATCCCTGTAGTCTTTTCAACTCGTGTAAAACAAACACTTGGCTGAGCTGAAACTATGCACTTCTCCTTGGCTGTGGAATTTAACAGAACCTGAGCCAAGTGGGGCCAGGCTCGGAACCACGTGCTCACGAAAGACGACAGTCCTGCACTCGTGGCCCAAAACTCTTGAATTTCAAACATCTGCAGAGGAGACATTTACCTTAATTATACACAAAGTTTGGTTTTTTCCACATTTCAAAGGTGCTATTTGTTATTCCAAGACTGCCAGGACTTGCCTCATGCTGATGGATCCCCTCTACTCGTACACCTTGGAAGCAAGGGTCTCCACAGCCAACCTCAGTGCATTTGAGAAAGGGACGAACAGCACAGGGTCATCCCACAGGGCTTGGACACCCTCCTTGGACTTCACCAAGGGAGATACAAGTCCATGCAGGCAGAAAATATCTGTTCTTGAGTCTTCCAAGGATCTCCATGATGGCCTTACCAGTAAGAACAGGACAAAAACAGTCCCTCTTCCCTCAGCTCCTGATTGTACTGCACTTCTTTCATCCTTTCCCCCCAGCACTATTCACGATGACAAAGGAACCCAGCAAGATGCAATTTCTCAGCCCCAAAGAGCACATCTAAGTGTAGGGCTCTCCATGGGTTGCTGGTACTTCAGGCAGAGCTATGAGGGAAGTATGGTGGTGGAAGAGCCTGTTGTTCAAGACCTTACTGAGAAAGGGGTGAACCAAGGAGAGGACATTCACCAGCACTCACAGCAGCCACACTGGCCAGAAGCACCCTGACCTTCTGACAGCCAAAGGGGACAGAAAGAGGCATAGCATCATGGCCCTGTGTAAGCTCAGATACACACAAAAGGAGAAGTCACAAGTGGGAATGAATGCCTCTGTGCCCAGGAGAAGCTGCTGCACAGCTCAAAAACCTCAGCCCAAACAAGCTCTGCTCAATGGTCACTTCAAGCTCCCTTTAGTTTTAGCTACATCTGTATTGGCCATCTTACAGTACACAAGTGATCATTCTCACTCTTTCAACACCAACATCTTCCACGTCATCAGTATTTTCTCCATAATGAAGCACGTGGAGATAAACACAGCATCATTCAGAGAAACTGTGAAGTAATCTGTTGTTAGTTGCTGTTTTGTGAATAAAAATATCTTTCTGAATTGAAGTAAACATACTTAAATGTAAGGGATATACATATATCTGTATTTGTGTATGTCCTTTACATTTAGGTATGCAACAACCTAAACAAAGTTTCATCTTGGGCACTAGTGGCTGTCTGTACAGGAATACAGCAGATACACAGCTATCTAGCTGACAAAATTATGGCATTAAGGTAGGCATACACTAAATACGGTACTCATTAATTCAAGAGTTTGAGTTGGTTTCAAATATTGTACACTGGAAAAGCAGTTGCTACAACTGGATCAGTCTGCCTTTGTGAACATCGCTTAAATGACCTAGTCTGTTTCCAATGAGTAAGATTTCCCTGTAGCTTTATATAGAGGAAAGAGAAATGTCTGAGATTTGACATCTATTAGCTGAAGTAAAATACAGGAGAAAAGGGAATCTTAGGAAAAAATAGGCTATTCATAATCTGGACAGAATGATGAAGAGGCTGGGTGTGACAAATTAAGGACTGAGACATCACTACATTTTCCATATAGGCTTGCGTTAGATGAACCTGGCATAGCAGTGTATGACCGTGCTCACCCAAACGGCCCGTGCCAAGCAGGCCAGGAAGAGCTCCTGCCCGCTGGAGCATGTGGTGGCCTGCAGGAAGGTCTGTGCAGATATGTATCTAACCCAGGCGTGGTTTGACATGAGAACACGTATTAAAATACAAACATCACGTCACAAAGGAAAAACCTGCCTTCTTTCTTCACTTATTCATCTAATACAGAATATTTATTGATTTTGAGGCCAGGAAGAGATCTACCAAGCACATATTCCAGATGGCCCACATGATTCACAGCCAACTCCTCCAGGTTAATAAACGAAGCACTACATTGTCACAAACTAGGTCACTTATAACTATTACTTGAGATACAGAGTATCCTTATTCCCCATTACTCTATTGCATGCTATTTTTCAGAAAAAAAAAAAAAAGTAAAATGTTGAATAAGGGGCAAAACCAACGCAAACACTGAGAAACTTGTGGAAATAACTCAATGAAACAACCTCTATTTTAACAGTATGGATAGCATCTTGCATTTGATCTGCCATAAGCCTGATTGTAAGGGTTTTTTTCCATTTTCCCAAATCTATCAATATCATTACACAGGACTTTTAGTTTGATTATTTGCAACAAGACAGAAGCAGAAAAGAGGTAGTAAGATTGCAAATCCTGAAGCACAACAGGCTAGATTCTTCTGACAATTGCGATGGCATAAGTCACCCACCAGTCACCAAACTGAAGGGGATGGTGTAAGCACAGAGGAGACAGGGCCCATCGTACTCATGCTCTGCAATTCTCAAATTCTGAAGGAAAAGTGCAAAACGCCACAGAAACAAACTGATTTTTTTTTTTTTACCTGTTCACGATTCCACAGCATCGTCTTCAATAGCGGTTACAGGTGCAAAGCTCCTGTTCTTGAAAACAAAGCCTGACCATTTGCTTTGCCCTCCTGCCACCCCAGGCAGCAGCCAAGGGCACAGCAAGTGGAAAGCTGGGGAAGTGGGTGGCAAGCAGTGAACCTGAAGCTGTTAATTGCAGGGCCAGGAGTAAGGCATCTCAGGAATGCAGACTAAAGCAGCCTAGAAGTTACCAATGGCTCCGTCAGGTGACTAAAGGAACCTAAATGCAGAGAGGCCTTATCTCTGAATGAACTGCTCTGTTTCTAGGACAAAATACAAAGCCTACTCCACTTGAGGGTGGTTGTTTTTAATAGAGAAAACAGAACTCTCTGTGTTAGTGGAAAGCTATCCCTTCCCTGGGAAGAAGGTAAAAAAAAAACCCTCAGTAAGCTCACACTGTTTGAAAGAAAAAGAACAAGTGAACAAACTTGCTATAGAAGAGATTTTCTGTCCAAATGAATAAATGGTATCATTCTGTAACACTTTACATGAATACAAAAGAGGGTCTGAAGTTTGCTTTGGCTTTTAACATTACAGTCATAAGTAGCACAACAAAATCTGCACACGTAATTTAGGAAAATGCTCTAGGAAGGGAGACTCATTTAGAACCCTCCCTTTGATCAGCTGCACTGAAACACAGCAACCCGTTCTTGGCCTTTTGCAAACAATATCCTACTCGATGTGCTTCTGCAGAAGAGTTTCTCAGAAAGGCCCTGTTCTCTACCCAATGAACAGGCACTTTTAATCTAAGTTTTATAGACAACAGTAAGGACAATACATTTCCTTCCTATAAGCTCTTTGAAATGGGATTATAGCAAATCTTCTTAATACTTATGTTATGTAATAGTGCTGAAAATACTTTTTTTGCATAGGTCTTAAAAGGAGAGAATTGTCTCCTAAGCATCTCCTTGCTCACTACAAGATTCTACTGTTTCCTACTCATAGGTAGCTGGCATGGAGGAAAAGGAAACACAGAGTATATTTGCCTTCTAAAATGTCATCTTTTTTAAATTGTTTTTTTTTAAAAAGTGTCAGATTAGATGATAAAATTGCTTCAGAGTATGGTTCCCAAGATGTCTCATCACCTTGACTCCACATCACCTATCAGTATCTTCCAATTCAGACAGGACAGAGATTACTCTGTCAGATCAGTGTCTGAGACAGATCAGACATGTATTTGCATCCCATGTACATGAGCGATGGGAAAGAGACAAAAGCTCTTGCCAAAGTTTGTACACCCTGCGTGGCTCCCCATCGGCACAGTGTCCATGGGGGTTTGCAGCAGGGACCCACACCTCTCTGTGGTAAAAATGTGGGAAACAAAGCAGTGACTCCAGCTCTTGTAACAAACTTCAAGTCATCACCACACAGGCAAAAAAGGACTCAGCTTATAACACGGGCTGCTTCTGCTGGTTCGCAGAGCAGTCCCACATCTAATTCAAAGTTTTGATTCTGATATTCAACACCTAGTTTCCCTTTTCATGACAAGCTGAAAGAGCCATACGTTCCAGGGACCTTGAAGCTGTTCCCCTCCAAGGTGAGTCTCTCAACTTGCTGGAGGCACAGCATTCTTACCAAAGCTCCTTATCAGAAGCAATCAGAATAAAAGCTAGCCTGGCAGGTTTCAGAGCTTGAAGCAATTGAATTGGCCTGTTTGCAAAATAATTCCCCCAATAATAGAAGATTAACAATAAAAATTCCATGTAAAAGGGCAGTTGGACCTAAGGGCATCCAAAAGCCAATTGAACTTTGAGCTAAAAGACTGAGTCTTGCAGTTTTATCAGGAACCCAGATTCTGCAGAATGACATTAGAAGGACATACGCACAAAAAAATCTCCTAAATCAAAGAGGAAGGAGAAAGAATATTTTTTTTTTAAATTTACAGTGAAGGAAGTTCTACAAGAAATCAGAATAATTTCCTTAACTTTCAAAAGACTTGAAATATAAGTGTGTTGCTTGATTTTACCAGATGGTGCTATCCCACTGAAAACAGAAGCATAACCTTCAAAGAACTGTGCAATAATATTGTTAATCTAGTTCCATGTTAAGCAACATAAATCAAGAAAACTCTCACTATATTTAAAGAATTTTAGGAAACATAGGCCACCTAGACTTCATGTTAGGTGAACCTCATAGTATTTTCTAGTTTGCTCACTGCAAAGCAAAAGGCAATTAAAACCTTACGATACTGTTGAAACAGTCTTCTACATGAACTTACATAATACGGCATTTCAGAAGAAGTTAAGCGTCCACAGTGCTAAGTCCTAAGCTACCTCACCTCCCCAGCAAAATCCATAACCCACTGCCACTGGGGATAGTCCTTGCAGGCTCTCCAAGCCACTGGCCAGTGGCAGTTGAGTACATCAAGAGATAACAGGCTGCTACAAACCATTCTCTTGCTGGAGCCGCACTGAGGACAGATAATACTCCAAACCCAGCGCACAGAGTCCGAGATTCATTCAGCACCTCCCAAACCCCATTCTCCTCTTTAACACACAGTTTGCCATGGGCACCATGCACGATTCTCCTCAAATGCTGCAGCACAGCTCCCAACTGAAGCACTTCCAGCTGGTGTTTTTTGTTCTGTACTGAAGGAACAGACTACCCTGGGCGCCAAAGATCTTTGATAAACAAGAGGTAACATTCATTTTCTGAAATATTAAAGAAAGAAATCTAAAAGGTGAAAACTGAGCACCCAGTTCAAAAAAGTAACTTAGATTTAAGTCTCAGATAAATTACACAGGAGAAGAACATGATCTGAGAATTCTCCTTAAATGGAGAGTCTTCTGTTAAGGACTGGAAGGCCAGAGGTCTCGCTTTACCATGACAATCTTGGGAAAATCACAGCCCAATGCTTTGACTACTCTATCTAAAAAGGAAAAAAAAAAAAAAAAAAAAAAAAATCAATTTCCTTACCTCGCAGACATGTTGCCATACTTAATACACTGGATTGTATGAAGTGCTTTGGATGCCTTGGATGAAAGACACTATAGGAAAGCAAAAGCAAAATAGTATTAGTAACTATTTGCCTTTTCAGCACTCTGTGTGCAGACTATAAAATACATGCTGCATGATACCTCCAGGAATACAACTGTGTATTTCACCAAACAGGGTTTAATATTTAGGACACAGTCCCATAAAAAACAAACAGGACAGCAGCTCTACTAAACCCTGTGGGAATTTGTGATGTTATTCACACATGCATGGATTGAACACAGTGAGGTTTAGATTTCCATTCTCTCTGGGGGTGGGGACAAATGTTTTCAACAACTGCATATTTAGTTTTATTTTACTTTTCCATGAATAGGAGAAAGATTAGAATTATCTTCAAAGCAAAGTTTTATTCTGTGCATATGATAGGATTCAATTTTCTTGAAATCCTTCTCCCTCATCTCACAGGAAAAATCTGTTTTGTGGAATTAGAAAATGCATGTCTCAACGAGTTACAGAAGTTTGTAATATCTCCAAGCCTGCTGGATACTTCCTTCCCACATGCACCCAGCCAGGAAAAAAAGAAAGCACAGATACATTTCCTGGTTATTTTCAGCCTGAAAGTTTCCCAAGAACATCCACGTATGCAATTTATGGATAGAATATTGGAAGATATTTCAAGTAACTTTTCCCCTCTGTTATACTAACAATCTGATTTATTTTTATGTTTGAAAAGCATTTACTCACTAAAATAGATCAGTCTTTCAAAACTTTTAAATAAAGTTCTCACATTTTTTCAGTGAAAGAAAAGGATTAAAGATTATATTGAAAGAGCATCATTTTCACACAGGGTGAATAGACTACAGCAGTTCCCATGGGATCAGCTGCATATATTTAAACTCTTCCCACAAGACAACCATTGTTTCCTACAAGCCTCTCTGTTTTTTTTCTGTCATGACAGGTTTCCACACTTCATGTCGTCTAGAAATCCCATGGATGCTGAGCTGGACCAGATGATGAAACAATAAATTATGAAGTCTGCTAATTAGGCTAGAGTTAAATTAATTTTTTTTTTCCACTAATGAAACACCTTGCTGCAGCCCTGGGAACTGTGAACTGACTTGCTCTCAACGTCCAGTTCTCATACACAAGGAAGCAGTATTCTTATTGGAGGCAAAATAATCAGAGGAATTATACAGCCTCTTTTAGATCCATCTCTTCTACCAGAATTGTAGGGCTATACTACTTCCTCAGTTTGAAGTAAGTTCAGTGTTCTTCCTAGATGTGTCAACCAGCATGTAAATATTCTCCCCGGCGATAAACAGGCTTAATCAGTAGATTTCATAGGTCAGATGTTGCTTTAAGTCAACCGGACTTCAAGGATCTCCAAGGCAATATTGGCTGCAGAATCCATGCAGAACTCAGCTGATGTGGAGTGGTAAGAATATACTTACAAACTTGCTTGGTGATACTTTTGCAAACAGTTTGTAACTTGACCAATTTTTTTCTTTTAATATATATATCTACTTGATAACCTATGTGCTGTTGAGACAGTTTTCTACAATTTCCAGTATATAAGAGATCAGAAAGGCTTATATTTGCTGTTTCAGAACACAGTGATGCTATATATAACAATTCATAAGACTTAGCATCTTTTAACATGAGTAACACAAATTTGTAAGAATTCCATTTCTAAATATCTTAATGATATTAAAATATTATGCTAAAATAAACAACACACTGCTAATATGGAATAAATTGCTTCATATAACACATGCCAATACACTCATTGTCATGGTGATGCTGTCAAGAGCTGGTCTTTTCAAGTGTTGCTTAATGAGCTTTCATATCTGTGACAAATTTTCAAGACGGTAATGGTGTTACAGAAGAAGAATTGTTATAAAGTTTTACAAAATGTATAAATATGCATTTCTGTCTAAAGAGAGTGAAAGACTAAATGGGCAGAGCATGAGGGACTACAGGATAGAGTCTCTAAGACTGCCGCTCTGGAAGTGAAAATTGGACTAGAGCAATAAATAAATTCAAAGTCACTGTCTCTCAAAGTTGCCTGAAGGAGCAGTTCACAAAACAATCATTGAACACCTTAAGGTTCCTCCCAGGTACCTGACAATCCACTCTAGTGTCTCTTTAGCACATTTTTTAATAGGACCAACAGCTTCCTTAGCCCACATTTTCAAAGTTCCCCTAATGTAAAGCAATAAATTCTACAGCATGGGGAAGAAAGAGAAACACATTTGAGCCCCAGGATGAGCCAAGAGCACTGCAGGATTAATGCACATGCTGTCATGCACCACAATACACAGGCACTGCTTTTTCTTTCTGTGTCACTTCAAGCTAACTTAAAACATTTTTCGCAATCATTGTGATGCATTTATAGATATAACCACAGTTCCTGCATTCACAGAAAGAACAGTAATAATCACACTCTTAAAGACTACATTTCTTACACTCTCAAAAACCTCTTCCATTATTTAATATTTGGGTCTGCTACTCAACTTCTTTCCATGCAGTAATTTATTCATTATTGAAAATGTTACACGAATACATATTTAAGTTAGTTATTCATACCTCTCAGAAGACAAACCTCTGAAAATCATTAATAATTGAAGACAAATTGTCGCTCTTTAGAGAAATTCTGATAAAATCCATTACAGTTGTCAGTTCCCCTTCCATCCCCCTGTCTCTGGTATGCGCGGCTGCTGGCTCGGTGCACAGCCTTGTCAAACCAACCGTACAGTCTATTCAGTTACCCTGGAGTTGTCATGTGGAATCAAGCAAACAAATATCTTCTCTCCATTTTCCCCAACTCCGGCACTCAAAAACAGATCAGAACTAATTCTTCACAAAGCTTAACTTCAGCAGCAGCTTGAGTGAAAATGCTCCGAGCTTGATACGGAATTTGAATTAGTTAAAAGGATTTATCAACAGCCAGTGGTTACATTCAGTTAATTAATAACTTGCTTAAGAGTAACGAGGAAATTGCAGAAGTTAATATTACTTATGGGGCCTCTTCTCAGAAGTTGGTGAGAAGGCTGGACCCTTTCAGTGTCTTTGGAGGAACATTATCCAAAAGAAAAATCAGGAAAGAGTATGACACTGGAGGAAACACATCTTTTCAGTTGACACCCATTGCACCTCACCAAAGAACAGAACTTCAGCCAGCCCTTCAAAAGCGTAACTGTCCAGGTGGAACCAGTGCCCAGGACCTACCTGAACACCTCCAAAGCTTGGCAGCTGTAGCAGAAAAATTATTTCTAAATCATTCTGGTGGCATTCTGCACACAAGCTGAACGTGCTTTCCTTCCACATTAGGCATGTCTGTATACTTTTCCCCTTAACTGTCCTTTGATAAATAAATTCCAGATTCCCAACAAATCAACCATAACTAATGCCTGCCCTACACACAGACCAGAAGGATCTTGACAGAACTGATACTGGCCACATCCTCCTCTCCTGGGAGAGCATAGGAGCAAACTCATACTGGGACTGCCCTAGCACTGACATTTTTCTAATAATGACCAAAGTAATATCAAAAGATCCAGCTCTCAGAACAGCAAAGTGTAAGGTCAAGCACTCTTAGCCAGCTGCTGGAAGAAAAGAAAGACTGTTTGCCCAAAGATAATGAGGAGACATGTTTGTACCATTCTTGTTAGGGCTTTTGTCCTTTTGCAATACAGAAAGGATTTATAAATTATACAGTTTAAAAAAATCTGCTCCACAGAATATGTGTTCAGTCACACGAGTCCTCAATTTTGATGCCAAATGCCCCAAATAGCTTTTTTGCTCCTATTCATTCCACCACAGCCTCTGCAACCAAATACAAAATTAATGGTGGTTGAACACATACTTTTAATGATGTTAAGAAAGTGGGCGTTGTTGGTTTTTAAATAAAATGCAATTGTGTGTTCTGCACACCTTTTAATTTAGTATGTATACGAAAAACACAGCTTGCTTTTCTCCTACCTCTATGAGACTGTAAAAAACTTGTAAGCTGATAGCAGAACATAAATATGCACCTGATAACTACTTAAGTCATTGTACAGTCAGAACTAAGAGGTCAATTCCTTCACTCACTGGGAGCCTACTTTCGACTTCTAATAGCAACGAACAGAACATTTGCCCCAGTGTCTGACAATCCTTTAATTTTTCATGTGGAAGGAAAATGAGAAGCACAAGCTAGTTTGTACTTACTCACGCACAACTACGGTTGTAGGTAATGACAGCCCTCAAAAGATTTACATGGAAAAGCTTTTCTGATAACTATGCTCAAGGGATAAGACCAGTGTTGACTGTCTTCTCAGAGAACACATTCTCTTCATGTCACGAGGTGGACAGGAAAAAGGGGTTCCTCTTACTCTGAGGCAAATGTGCTCTGCTCCCAGAACCATCTGTACAATGAGTAAAAAGACAGAGACCAGACTGGGGAATATAAGGCAGCAAAGTGAGGATCAGCGAGAGAAACCCAGACAAGCTTTGAAAAGAACACTGATGGCACTTCCATACAGAAAGACAGTGACATGGCCCATTCCAAGCTCAGCACTTCGATCCCTTCCAATTTGTAGGCTCCCTGCAGAGGGTTGCCATGCTAGCATCACCCTTTACAACCCTGACAGAGTCGTACCTTAATTCTTTTGCTTCTGATTTTTTATTGATGGGCTCATTGCTGTAAATCATTAATGTCATTAAGACAATGAAACCTTAGCTAATTCAAGATGGCACGTGAAAGAATACAGCAGGAAGACTGGCTCCAGCCACCCAGCACTGTTGTCTTAGAAGTTCTCTGGCTTTCCTCTTGCTGTTTATAAAAATTGTAATCACCTACACAGAGAACCAAGAAGTTACCGCTGGACCAGGATATGCTTGGAAAGACAAATGAAATCAGAGGCAGCAAAGGGCACTTGAGCAACTCACAACTCAAGCATATAATGCATTATTACAACATATTGTTTACTATATAAGGCAAAACAAGATATCGTGGTAATAAGGCAAAAAGATTTTCGCATACATATTGCTATTGAAAAAGGAGAGTTTACTTTAAGAAAACATGTTTTTTCCATCCTAGAAAACAAATTGGTCTTAACTTTTATTATAATAGCTACAATGAATTTATGCCCTTTTTAAGCAACGCCCTGAAAATATTTATTTTGTTAGACTTTTAAAAATAAACATCTTGTTAGGAAAGAGACATGCTATTGTTCTGTCTCCAACTAATTGGTGAAGAGAAACAGAATATTCCATATTCATCGCATTTAGGCTAAATGAGTCATGTTATCTTCTACACAGACAAAGCATTTTAATTTTAATAACAACAATGCTGACAGCTACAATACTGTTCTTGCAGAAGTTTGCTTGTAAATAATTAACAATTGTTGTATAATGACAGTGGGTTTTTTGATAGCTCTATTAATTTCACAGTCAGGCTGGAGTCTCTTTAATTTAGGGTATTCATAAAAATCCAACCCCCTCCCAACCTACTAACATAAAAGGCTAATGGAGAAAACAGGTTTATGTCCCTGCAGTCTGTCTCGATGCCAAAAATCTGTTGTACACCAAGAGTTAGCCATGGAATAGAGACTACTATATGGAAATGAGAATAGTATAGAAATCACAGATCATACCAACAACTGGTTTACATGTTTGAGTAATAATTATCTGATTTTGAAGTTAAAGACTGTACTGTGATAAACAACAAGTTCACATAGCAAAATTCTGTTCTGTGTTTTAGGACCTGGTGATGGCATTGTCAGAGGACAGATTTAGCACAGGATGGGGCACCACCTATTACTGTCCTTTAAATATGGGCACTCATGCCTCTCAAAATCTCACCAAGCGAGACACTGATGAGTGTTCCCCTAATCCAGTCATATTTTTAAAACCTGGCAACATTCCTCTGATTCTGATGGAATCAACAAGGATACAATACCTTGAGGACCATGAAAATGTTTCCTGTGTAAGCAAGTTCTTTATCTATCACGTGCCACACAGTTCCCTAATTCACAGCTACATCTTTTACATACACATTAGAAATTTCATCCAAGAATTGTAGAACTGGATGCAATGTTTCCTCTACTATAACAGGAGATATCCAATTTGATTTTGTTTTCCTTTCAGATAACACATCCTGGTGTTTCCATTCCTGTGAGGATAAAATATTTCACTCCAGAAATAACAGGGACACTCAAAAGCCCACTGAAGTTAATGGAAAGACTGTTATTGTCATTACAAGAATATATAGACTTTTGTTCTCCCAGAAGGTATTTCCTGAAGTCACCTTATGCCCATTTTCTGTCCTAGACAAAGTGGATAATGACACAGACATTTATGAAGTAATTTTTGGTTTCTATACAGACCAGGTAACAAGAACCATCTATGGGCCAAGCATTTGACTGGCAGCAGGCCAATATTCAGTGTAATTGCATAGCTTCATACACTAAATGAATTATTCAGGATTGTAAACTGTCCTGCCAAATAAAAAAATGTTAGATGTCAGCCTAATATTTCTATCAAATTTCATATTAATTACTAAAGCTATTTTCTAACTATTCTAAATTTATTTTCCATACTAAGTATTGCTTAGTATATATTCCACTTCAACTACTGGCAAAGCCTAGCAATCTCGTTTGACGCTTTCAGAATAGCTGTTTATTTCTAAAGGCCAAATCCTGTGTACTAGACAAAGTCAAAGCTCCTGTTAAAATTAAAAGAGGTTTTCCCTGAATGAAGTCTAAAAACTATAGGATTTGACCCACTGTCTCAGAGGAGCTAGACCCTGCCTCGGCACTGTAGCTGTTCGTTAGTTAGGTTTGTAGGTGGTTATTGCCTGGCAGCCCTATCTTGTAACAATACACAGAGCTCATTATCAGCTGCACTGCTCCAAAAGGCCCATCTGCATCACAAAAGACAACATCTGCTGTGCATCTAGGTGCCATCTCGTTGATAAAGTATATCAGAAATAGAAAAAGTTTGCATACTCATTTCTTTGTAGCCACTGCTGGTTTGGAGACAGTTCCAAAATACTCATAGGCAACAAAAAAATGTCACTGCAGGTCCATCTGACAGTACTTCAGATGCTCCACAGCTTCTCTTGCTGTGATGGACTAACTGCAAACATCTAACCTCTTTTTTACATTTACATATACATGCACACACACTCTCACATTCACATTTTGCATATCAGATAACATTTTCGTTAACCACCTGCATCATTTTCCAATTGAACTGCATATTTTATTACTTGAGACATCTATTTCTATTCACTTTGTTTCCCACTTGCAGGGCTTTCTTAATTGAGCTGCATAGTTTATGAACTGTGCTAATTGACTGCATAACTCCACTGCTGAGGTTTTATATACTGTACCAAGCAGCATATCGAGTGCTGGATTTGTGCCACTGGAGTTACAAGCTCTGCAAGTTGAGGAGCACTTTAACAGTTCTGCTGTATTGTTCACTTCTTCGATTTCTGTTTTTCTTACTCTGTAATACCCGAATGGGTTGAAATCTGCATTTGGCTTAAGCAAAAGTTTTTTTAAGGATAGCCAGGACAAATTAATTAAACTGTTGACAACAGCCCAAGTAACCCTTGTATTCTGCCCCTGAGAGCAGAAGTCAAGAAAACTTACCCGAAGAGAACAAAAGCAGTTACTCCCACGGAGAAGAAAAACTACCTGACCTCAAGGGACTGTTCCAATAGGTGCTCATGCTCCCAGGTTCTGGTTAACAGCCAGAAGTCTTTAATAGGGTCCTAGAAGCAGGAAGGAAAAGCAGTATTGATAAGTAACCATGAGGACATGTTGTTTTCAGCTGCCATGAGTTAAGAGCTCAGCAATCAGGGCATGCCGGCTGCAGAGAAACACAGCATCTGGAGCCAAGACTGGTTCTGCACAGCATCCAGCTGTTTCTCATCCTAATTAAGGCTATAGGCTAACAGTGATTATTAATATTAAACACCTACCCTCTGAAGCTACTAATGAAACCAGATAATCTGTACCATAGAGCCACATTTAAAATTAATACAGGCATTTATGCTAACTTACAAGAAAGAAAAGCAGTAGACACGATACAATATGCTCACACACAGGTTCTCTTGGCTATGGAGTACTCTGGGTCAGAATCCATCCGACCCAGATGTTACATTCCTGAATGAACTCTTGTAGTTTTTATCAATTTGTGGCACGAATACGCTTTCCTGAGTGGGAATCAGGGGTTCAGGAAACAAAGGGCTCTTGAACCCACTTCCGCTTCCTTTTCCCAAAGAGCCCGGGTCTGAAATGGTCTTCAGATGAAACCAGAAATTAAGACTCCACTCTTAGGTGAAGTAATAAGTGAAGCCTCTCCACAACAGTCGCATGTCTGGCCAAATGATGAAAAATGTAGACAAAAGCTTTTCATTTGGAGCATTTCATGAGAGTATTTCTGAGAGGTAAGAGCACTTCAGAAGTTGAGGGCCATTCATTTTCTCCCCATCACAAGCTATAATTCTTTTGGAGAATATGGAATTACCAAGAGGTAACAGGCACAAACTTGAACATAGGAAGTTCCACCTAAACATGAGGAGGAACTTCTTCAGTTGCCCACAGAGAGATGGTGGAGTCTCCTTCTCTGGAGACATTCAAACCCCACTGGACACGTTCCTGTGGGACCTGCTCTGGGTGACCCTGCTCTGGCAGGGAGTTGGACTGGGTGATCTCCAGAGGTCCCTTCCAACCCCATAGCATTCTGTGATTCTGTGAAGACGCCCAGCACTATAAGCCCGTGAGCTGGATGCTGTGGCCCAGTGGGCACCCAGCCCCAGTGGGGTGCGCAGCAGATCAGGGAGCTCAGGTTTTCTGAAACCAGCCAGGTGTGCAACAGCCCCCAAAGAAATACATCATTAAAGACAGCAACCACACTTCTGGAACCATCGCAGTTTCTCCCTCCTCTCTGCTGCTGACGGCACATCTCAAGGGCAGAGATTTCAGCTCCTGCCAGTTGTTGACCCTCTGCCTGCCACCTTCCTCCCCCAGACTGGCCAAACACCTTTTTTGCTGGCGGCGCCGCCAGCCTCGTTCCGAGCCTTTCTCAACCCTCACCAGCAAGACTTTTTTCCATTTGTTTCCTTCATCTTCCAATCTCTGTGCACAGTGAGATGATCACAACTGTAGCCATGGATTACTTCAGCTGAAGCAGAACTCCTAGTGAGCGTATTCTGAGACAGCTCTTCCCGAGGATTAAGAGGTATTTTCAAAGTATCAGATCCAACCCAGACCGGTCAGAGTAAGAGCTGGAGTAAGAGCCAGCATTTAAAAGCCTCGGAGTAAGAGGCTTCTTTTTTCTTTCCCAGAGTAAGAGCCAGCATTTAAAATCCGTTGAAACATCTGTTCAGATGCTTAATAAGCTTACCATTGTTAATGCTATATCTCGCAGATGAGCACAATGCTTTGAAAGACAATCAAGAGGAATAGTACTTCCACCAGAAACTCTAATTTCAATAATAACATCAGAGCTAAGTAGTGGCAGTTATTTGGAAGCATAAAAAAAACAGTCAGCAGGAAAGAAAAAAAAAAAAAGAAAAGAGAGAGGGCACCTCATGGGACAAATTACTTTAATTAATTAATACCAGCACTAATATGTAAATGTCTTTCCAGGACAAAGGTTTGTTTGCTAGATTTGTAGAAGAAAGCCTCTACATAAATAAGTAAGCATGAAACCATAAAAATGTAGGATTGGAAAATCAAGAGATTATCTAACATACCTCCTTAGGTTGAGTCAAGAGCTGTCAGGTCCAGGCACACCTGATGTTTGTTTTGATCTTGCCTACCTAAGCGAAGCTTTTCAACACTTCATAATTAGGAATTTACCCAGGAGCCAAAGACTTCTTCCTACTCCATTAGAAACAGAGGACAACAGATTACTGTTTTGCTATAGTATTTGACTCTATGATTCTTTGCTCTTTCAAACATCTCCTTGTGGAGCAAACATCTCTTCCAGCTTCTCACTCTTCTCACATTTTCTTTTTTTCCGTTCTTATTGAATGTCCTCTGGACTCTCTTTTCTGGAATTTCTCACCCTATTGCCATCAGGCACCTGTGCCATCAGGGAGCAGCAGGTAGCTGCTGATGCCTGCAGGCCTAGATAGGGCACCAACAGGGTACCGGGATGCTCTAGCAATCTCTCTCTCCACCTGCAGAGGTGACACATAGCTGAAGCCTCCCTACCTCAGCTCCTGGCCACAAGATCAGCTTTGACTCTTGTGCCATGGTCAGAACAATCAGTTTGGTTTATTATCCTGTGCCAGCAGCAGTGATCAAGTACAAGGTTGCCAATAGGTAACCCCCAGCCAGCACACTTTATCAACTCCCCATCCCGTTTCTTGGCCATCCTCTTCACATCCCTTTCTCTCCCTTGTTTATGCCTCTCCATACACAAAACTAGTATCTCCATTATTGTTATGCAGGTAAACTCAGTTTCATACAGCACTAGAGATACAGTTGTCTAGCTATAGCTGGCCTTGCAAGAGTCCCCTCCCCAGAAGGTCCCCAGTACTCCACCCAGATTATCTGTGAGGTTTCACTGTTTCCCTAACAGCCCTTCTTAACCAGCTGTGCAATCCAGTCCTCCCACATGCCTGTAACTTCTGTTAGCTCTCACACCGCTACCCGTCACATCTGGCACTTTCACACATTCTGCCCAGTGCTTTTCCACCTCCTCTTTGTTTGGCTTAAACCTCAGGTCCAGGCTTAAGCAAAATTTGCCTCCCAAAATTGTTATTATTTCAATTTCTTTGTGGGGTTTTTTTGTTTGTTTGTTTTTTTAGTTTGGGTTTGTTTGTGGGTTGGGTTTTATCAGGGTGGCAGCACTGTACCTGTTGTCTTTTTCCTTAGGTATTTCCCCTGGCCTGAGAACCTCCTGCTCCACAGACATGGCACACAGCCAAAGCAGGACCTCCAGCATGAAACCGACTCCCTGAACTTTCAAAACATATTGCAGAGAAACCCTTTTTCTCTCATAAACTAAAAATTGAAACCAATAGTCTCCACAACATAAGTCAACATTTGATTCTTTGAGCCCAAAATGTGGTTCTCTGGTTTTCCCCAGCAGGTCTGAATTTATCAAGTAGTCAGGTGTACACATTGCATTAAAATCAAGTAGTAGAAAATTCATTGTTCACCTTTCAAGTCCAACTCAGTACTAAATTGATTCGATTTTGCTGTCAATTGCATTAAGGAGAAAGTAGGAAAAAAATTAGATTAGCGCATTCTGAGATAAATGGTATTCCAGATAAGTTTAAACTTAACTTTTGCAAGGTGCAAACTCAGCACATACATCTACATGGAGAACTCTGCAGAACACCTGGAAGGCTCAACACCAAAACAGCTACATTGTTATCTAACTGTACTACGGTTTTCTTTTTTTTTTTTTTTTTTTTTTTTTACCCACACCTCGACCCATGTGACAAGACAAGAATTTAGGTTGGGGCCTGAAATTCCCATATCCAGTCTAACTGACCTTAACCATAAAGGTAATTTTCACCTAATTGTCAAGTTAGATTGCCTCTTTATTCTTCCTCAGCAGACTGCAAATAGATGTTCCTCTCTCTTCTTGGAAGGACAAGAATTAAAGAAAGAAAAGATATGCAAAAAGATTGAAATCCATACAAACTAAAGTCAAATACCATGAATTTAAGAGATGTAATTAGGAGGTACCAGATTATAAATCAACAGATTCTTGAACTTAACTTTAACCATATGAGTAACAGTCTCATTATTTCTAGTTATTCATTGCCCTGTTTCAGAGTCAAAGAATCACAGCATGGTTGAAATTGGAAGGGACCTCCAGTGATCATCTACTCCAACCCTCTGCTCCAAGTGGAATGAGCCAGAGCGGGTTGGTCAGAGCCACCTCCAGTGGAACTTTGAACATCTCCAAGGATGGAGAGTGTACAGTGCTTCTCACCAACCTGTTCTAGTGTTCGACCTGGCCCACAGTAAAAAAGATTTTCCTCACATTTAACTGAATTTCCCTGTATTTGTACTTGTGCCCACTGCCTTCTGTCCTGTCACTGGATATTGCTGAGAGGAGTCTTGCTTCACTCCTCCCCATCAGATATTAATATACATTGATAAGATCTCCCTGAGTCATCTCTTCTCCAGGCTAAGAAGACTCAGCTCTCTCAGACTCTCCCTCTGTCTCAGATGTTCCCACTCCCTAATCATCTTCACGGCTCTTCGATGGATTCACTTCAGTATGTCACTGTCTTTCTTATACTGAGGAGCTCAGCACTGGACCCACCACTCCAGACGTGTCTCACTAGGGCTGAGCAGAGGGGAAGGATCACCTCCCTCCAGCCGATGTTCTGCCTAAGGCAGCCCGGTGGGCTGTTGTCCACAGGCTTTAGAACAACATAAGGAAGTAATACAGAGAAAAGTCATGGCTGTCACAACTGGACTCAACCTCATTACAACAAGACATAAATGTGACACTGGTATCGTAAAGTACAGAGTCTTACAAGAGAAAAAGACTTGGTATTATAGAGTTAAAACTGATCAAACAGAACTGTCAGCCTTACCTGGAAGTTTTCTGATGCTTAAAAAAAAAAAAAATATCTCCAATTCCATCTTCTCATCGATTCTTGCAAAGAAATTCTTTCCTACTGGTTACTGCAATAATATTCTGACTATAGACGGTAAAAAAGAACAGCATTTTCTTGTCTAAATAACATCCAACATCAGCTCCATTTATCACATCCACCAACAGAAGAAAACATGTAACACCTTCCTGAATGTCTTTAAATCTCTCTGACAAATTTCATTAGCAATATTTTCCCCTTAAAAATTACAAAATCTACTTCAAATTTGCAGTCTAATAGTACCTTCACCCCTCCTACATTATGCTCCCAGAAAAGGGTTAATGTCGTGCATATATAAAGACAAAGGACTCTTATTATTTTAATGGCAAGGCAACAAAGAAATTCACTTAATGACAAGTTCTTGGACTAATGTATTATTCATTTTGTTATGTGACAGAACAAAATTGTATCCATAAATATATAATGTTGTACACCACTTTTTAATGTAGTTTACATTTATGAAATAATTGGCTGTCTTTCACCACATTATCCTCTCTTTATTCACTTTTTTTTAAGCGGATGTCATAAAACACAGTTCATGACACAGAAGATGCATTCATTTCAGGAACAGAGACAGCAACTGGCCTGGATAAACCTATAAATTTCAGGCTCTGTTTCTGAAAATGTTTTCTAGTTTCTGGAAGGATTTTGGAGTTACCTTTACAGTTTTTTTCCTCACATAAATTGCTACTTTACTCTTTTTTTCTTACTATTAACATTATGTTTTTTTAAATGTATTAACTCATATGAGGTAAACAAATTGTATCTAATTATCAGCATACTTACATTCATGTATTTAATGATACGCAGGGTTTTGACTTAAACAATAAAAATACTCAAACCTTCTTACTCGATATCCTAAAGCAAGGCAAACCACGAGCAGAGAGATGTCTCAGCGCAGGCAGTGCCCTCACCAGAGCTAGGTACAGGCAACAGTGGCCACTATCAGTCCCAGGAGAGTCAAGTGGTCAGCTAAATCCCAGATACACTCAGGCAGCCCAAGCAGAAGCAAAAGAAGACAAAGCCAGAGACAGGACTGTTAACAAAACTACAGCATAGGGCCAAAGTCCACCCAGGAAACAGGGCTGGATGCTTGCATGAAGGGCCCATCCGGGAGCCAAGCTGGTAGCAGCATCAGTCTGAGGTCCATCCAGGACTGAGGGAGTCAGCCTGAGCTGAACTAGAGCTTCTGGGCAGGTGTGGGTGGATGTCCCAGGTGAGGCTGGTCAGGGCCATCAAGGCCTAGCAGTACCCTCAGAGCACAAACACTTTCCAGGTTCCACTACTTTGCTTAAATTTTGTTTGCCTTCATAAATTGTTAGGAGGAGCATTTGTGGATTATTTTATCCTCTACAGTCACCTGCATGGTCTCTCCAGTTGTTGCCCTGGCATGCTTCAGGTTCGCATACAGTTCTGGGTTAGAAATCATCTATGTTGGAATGGGCCTTTAAGATTATTGAGTCCAACCGTCAACCTAATACTGACTAAACCATGTCCCTCAGCACCACATCTACCCATCTTTTAAATACCTCCAGGGATGGTGACTGAACCACTTCCCTGGGCAGCCTATTACAATGACTGACAACCCTTTCTGTGAAGAAATTTTTCCAAATATCTAGTCTAAACCTCCCCTGGCACTACTTGAGGCTGTTTCCTCTTGTCCTGTCGCTTGTTTCTTGGGAGAAGAGACTGACCCCCATGTCGCTACACCCTCCTTTCAGGTAGTTGTAAAGAGAGAGAAAGTCTCCCCTCAGCCTCCTTTTTTCCAGGTTTGACAACCCCCGTTCCTTCAGCTGCTCCTCAGAAAACTTGTTCTCCAGACCCCTCACCAGCTTCATTGCCCTTCTCTGGACACGCTCCAGCACCTCAATGTCTTTATTGTAGTGAGGGCCCCAAAACCGAACACAGTACTCGAGGTGGGGCCTCACCAGTGCCGAGTACGGGGGGATGATCACTGCCCCAGTCCTGCTGGCCACGCTGTTCCTCATACAGGCCAGGATACTGTTGGCCTTCTTGGCCACCTGGGAACACTGCTGGCTCATATTCAGTGAGCTGTTGACCAACTTCCCCAGGCCCTTTTCTGCCGGGCAGCTCTCCAGCCATTCTTCCCCAGGCCTGTAGCATTCATGGGGTTGTTGTGACCCAAGTGCAGGACCCGGCACTTGGCCTTGTTGAACCTCATCCCATTGACCTCGGCCCACTGACCTGGCCTGTCCAGATCCCTCTCTAGAGCCTTCCTACCCTTCAAGCAGATCAACACTCCCACCCAACTTGGTGCCGTCTGTGAACTTACTGAGGCTGCACTCAATCCCTTCATCCAGGTCTTTGAT
>JAHREE010000176.1:1973746-2004235 GCA_033628505.1 Tringa tobata | reverse complement strand
CCCGCCCGGCCTGAAAGGCGGCACCGCCGCCCGCCCGCCCGCCCGCAGAGGGCGCCCTAGCCCCGCCGCTGGGGCGGCTCATGGCGGCGCCGGGGGAAGGGGAGGAGCGGCGACGCTTCCCGGCCCTTTCCCTCCCGTCTCCCCGCCGCCGGCCGAGCAGCTGCCGGAGCGTAACCCCTTCCCTCTCCTCAGGGTCGTCCTCCGGTGGCGCCGCGGGGAGCGGTGTGCGGCGGCGGGCCCGGCCGGACCCCCGGAGCAGCAGCAGCAGCAGCCCTCGCCAGGTCGGTGCCTGCGCCTCCCCGGACAGGCCCGCCATGGTCTGCCGGGGCCGAGCCACTGCCCTTTCCGAAAGCCGTTCTTCATTATGATTCCTTTAATGTTGCCTTCTCCTCTGGTGACTAAGCGCTGTTCCCGGCTGGGGTGCGGGGGGACAGCCCCGCCGGGGCCTGCGGGAGGCCACAAGCTGCTGCTGCTGCCTCTGGGACCCCCCCCTTCCCGGCTTCGGGACCGGGGTGCCCGCGGGACTCTGCTGAGCAAAGGCGCCTCCTGATGTTTTGGGTTTTTGCTGTGATTTTTTTTGTCGGTTTTGTTTGTTTGCCTTTTGTTGTTGTTATTTGTTTGTGGGTTTTGTTTGTTTGTTTTGCTTTTTTTTTTAAATAAACTGGGTTGGAAGCGTTCTCTGAGAGCCGGGGTTGGTTTCCAGGTAAAATTTGGTCATGCTTTGTCATCAGCTCTGAAGAGGCTGCATTCACCATCAGGATCATGTAAAAATGTGTTTAGAGAATAGCCGGAGACAAAATACAATTCCCAGCATTACTCCAGTCAGTGTTTGAAGAAGCCCTGAATTACTCCTTAGCTTAGCTCCACTTTTCCTTTTCCCCAGGAGTAATTAAATTATGAATACAGTACAACTGAACATCCTTTTGGATTTCAAGCCGCTATTAGCTGAGATTTAGAGAACTTGCAAATCTGCCAAACACACATCTCTGACATCTTCACACATTACTAGCAGTGTCTCGTTATTTGACATCCAGGAACATGCAGCAGCCAGAACACATGGATGCACACAGCAGCGTGGTGGTTGGGGAGGCAAAGAATCTGTGGCAAGTTTCCCAAATTCTAGGGAAAGCTTGCTTTTCCTTGTCTGTGCTGTAGAGCTATTCTTAATGGAATGGATTTCACTTTTAAACCATTGGCTGTTACTGTTTGCACATTTTGACTGCAGAATAAGGGGTTAAAGTAAGAAAAAAAGAGTGTCTGAACAGGAGTCTCAAGCTACAGGTTCCTTATTACCAAGTATCTTACTCTGTAATGGTTTTATTTCTAGCTAGACAAACACCAAACCTTTTTAGAAAGGAATGATGTCAAAGTTCCAAGTTAACTGTTCTGTGAAAGTAACACCTTTACTGTAACTTTTCCAAATAGTAACTACTATTTGGGCAGTAATCTAAGAAAGAATATGGGGTTACAGGCAAGAAATTGTTATAGGAACATAAATCACCTTTTAATACTATTTTCTTTTCTCCTCATTGGCAGCTTGTAGGAAGAAAAGAAACGTCATAGCAATATCCTTGTCCTGTTTTCAGGTGCAAAGCATTTAATGCAACAAAAGAAAAGGTTTTTTTAAATGTTGAGGAACGGTTCAAATCTCTACGTGAGACTGTATATTTTGAGAGAGACCATCTGTATTGGTCTAGCTCAAACACCATTATTCTTCTGAGGTGAATACGTGGTTATGAAATACTTCAGTGTCAGAAGACATAGCTTATTTGGTGAAGGGTATATGCTAATATGGCACAGCCAGTCCAGGTGTGAAAATAACTGAAGATCACTGACACCGTTGCGTTTTCCCTTCCCTTCAATGGCAGGAGGAGTTCAGGTTTTGTGGCCAATAAGTACGTTTAGTTGATGCCATCCAGTTGTTCTAGCTGCTGGTGGAATTGCTGGTTTTGGTGATCAAGCTATTACTGGGACAGAGTATTTGCTGGGGATTTAAGAAAAATACCAATTATTGTAAGATTAAAAATACAGTCACAAGTACTGGCAACATGAACATTATTCTACTGTATAAACGTTAAGTAATAGCAACCCAAGAATATCCACATGCTTTAAATGTGTTAAGTGTGTTGCGTGGCAGGAGGCCAAAGCTCAAGTCTTCAGTCATCTGGGAAGTGTAAGTGGCCCATCTAATTCCTACCACTTTTTAAGCTGTTTGGTTTTCTGTAATAGCTGCAGGGTTTTGGAGCAGGGTATAGCATAAGATCAGGTGGCTGAGTCTGAATTGCCTTGTTTAGACTTGCTACCACATAGTCCTTGATCTTATAAGAGAACTTTTGCATGTGTGAGTCCAACTGCAGTCATGGTATTCATACATGGTTTTAAATACCATGTTAAACCTAATTTTTCAGATGTGGTTTTAAAATATCATGGTCAAGTTTCTTTTTTTTTTTTTTTTTTTTTTTACAGCTGACATATTTTGCTTATTTTCAGATGAAGCTTAATAAATTGTGTAAGGTTTTTGTTACAATGTTTACAAATGCTTGAAAGTTCATGCCTAAAAGCTGCCTAAGTAGTATGTGTGCTTTGATGTTTCTCCCTTTTCAGTGGGTGGTAAAGCCCTATTCAGCTGCAGAGTACCAGAATGGGAAAGCTTACTTGAAACATTACTCACAACTTCTTTTTAAACTTTAAAAATTATTTTCAAAGATGGCTATGCAGTCTAATGACTTTACCGGCATAAGCTGAGTAGATCTAATAGGTTAAGGTCAATTCACAGTGTATGAATACATGTTCTTTTTTTATCATTTAATTGGTTTAGGTCCAGTGATGACAGTTCTCCTCAGAGGCAGCTGGTTTCTACAGAAAACTCAGTCCAGCATTTAACACCACATGAAGTCTCATGAAAAGAAAAAGCAGGTTTCTCGATGACTAGCAAAGTGAGTCCTGACTTTACAGTGAATGATGCTATGTGAAAACAAACTTTGTGAAACTTCATCAAGACCCAAAAGTAGTCTGACATATAATGAGGGTGGCTCCAACCAGTTACATGGCAGAAAGGATATGCTGCCATCCGTTCAGAGCCCTGTCTCCCTGTGTTTGGAGTGAAGAACATCAAAAATCCCAGCCACAAACATCAGGCCTTTGGGCACTGTTGTCTGTCAGATATTAAGTAACATCATTCTGGAGGGATGCTCTTATACCTCAGTATTACTTCTTCCCATTTTCTGAATTTGCTGTTCATCTGAGATGTTCCAAGTGGTCTTAGAAGTTTTAATCATCTTTCCTATTACTGGTTCTGCATCTGGCTTTAAATACTAAATAGGTCAACCTACTAATATTTTGGGGGTTTTCTTGTTGTTTTTTTTTTAAATGTGTTTGCTTTGGCTTTTTTCCTTAATACCTAGTTGACTTTAAACTCCTTTATATGAGAAATTATTAACCTTCAGAGGACTTAAATTATCCTCAGAATGAGTAGGAAGTCAACTGGTTTTTGTCAGCAGGAAGTTTCAATTATTCAAGATAATTCTGCATTTTTGTTTAAATTTTCTTCAATTTTGTAATGGTTATCCTTCTAAGTAAATATTCAAATTTCAAATATGATGGATATTTCAGCAGGAACAAAAAATATCCAGAATTATTATAATTGGCTACAAGAAAATATTTTTAAAGGTCAAATGCAACTCTCTTGTTTCTTCAAAATTTAAGCCGTATTGCATTATTGTGTTTCATGCTGGGGATTTTGGAGGCAGGAATACCCAACATTTGTCTTCTGCAAGTTTCTTATGCTTTTCATCTCTGCTCCGAAGTATTAAATAGCACAAACTGTTTGACACTATGTTGAATCACTAGTTAGCCTGATGAACTATCTAGATCAAGTAGACGTTAGAGCTCTCAGGGGATCTGAGTCATAAGTGACTTCTTTTTTGTAATATTGTTCTGAAAATAGTTACGGAAAGAACAACATTATGTTTATATTTTGTCAGTGCGAGTAGAGTGTTCAGCATCCAGGCTAGTGCCATTAAAGAAAGTACTGTGACTTTATTGGCATAATAATGAACATGAAAATCAGAGTTTTGGTCTTAAATGCAAATAAATTGCTTGGTTTACTTTACCCTATAGCAGAGTGCTGGCACCTCAGTGTAACTGGCAGTCTGTGTCTAACACAACCTCAGACTAAAATGATATAAATCTGGAGTGTTGCATGTTTGTCAAGAGCTAATGAATGCGATGGACCACAAAGTATTTTTCTTTCTTGGAAGTCTAACTTCTCTTCTGCAAGCAATAAATATAAACAAGCATTGTACAGTTAATGTCTTATTCACACTGGCTGTATTTATTTCTTTGAATTTGGCAGGTTCGTTTATGAGATTGGAAATAACTGTGATATCAAGCATCCGTCTGGATGCAGAGGTCTTTTCAGAGAGGATATTCAGCATCGGTAAACGGATTTGCGGATTTGCATGGGGTAAAAACGGAGGCAGAAATAAACTTCTGAAATTGAATCTCGGTCCAGGAAGGATGGCTTCTCAGCTGCATACACATGCTTTGAATATCTCTCCAATAGAGAATAGGAGATTGTGCATAAATGGAACACCATGGATTTGGCATCTCCTAGAAGAATGTGTCGAGAATGCGAGGGAGTATTGGAGTGTTGTCATAGGACTGATTTCCATTGTCTGTTTTCTGTTTGCTGCACTACCGTAAGTTTAAAGTCTTAAGCAGTCCTCAGATTCAAACATGAGTAATCTTGCCTGAAGCCTTTTTCAAAAGCTGCCTTTATTTTTTTTTATTTTATCTTGGATATGTTTCTCTATCTGCATAATACAGATATAATATGCCAGAGAAGCATGTTGTTCATGTTTGCAACAATATTTAGTGGTTGACAAATGAGCTTGATGTACTGTTCTGTTGTACTGACTTGACACTAATCTCTGCCACTTAGGGCAAATGAGAATAAATCACCTCTTCTCTCTTATCTTCTCCACCCTGAGATGTGTGTGCACGCGCAGGCACACTTGCAGCAGAAACTGGCTCAGTGTTTATTTAAACCACATGCTCTGTCACCAATACTGTTGTGCTGGCTTCTGCCAGAGAAATTTGGATTGAGAGAAGGTCAGAAGCAGCACACGAGTTAGCGCTTCACTAGCGCTAAATCAGTTGCCGCTTGGTCGCTGGCACTGGGTTCAGGTTTCAGATATGTAGGTAGCAGATGACAAAGGAAAAGTAGAAATGCTCCCAGCAGGTGAAAATGCCTGAAACAAAATGGGATTGACTCCAAAGTCTGTCCCCATAAGGGGGATATAATTTACTGAACTAGTAAAAGGGCTATGGAAATCAAGCAAAATAAAACCACTCTTAGTAAGCTGTTGAGCTTCAGAAATATTAGTTGAAAGGGGGCTTTACATTAAAACTGTCATGTTAGTGAGCATGGAATTCATCAAGATATGTCTAATGGACTCACGTTTGGGATTGCTTCATAGTCCCCGTTGTGAATCTGAATAGAAGTTCTCCAATTTAGAGGGGTAAGCGTAGGTGTCAACTCTCTTAGAAGCTATGTTCATTCTTAGCCCTTCTATATTAAGTAACAGTGTTTTTCTTATTTTGGTATTTCAAAAGCTGATATTTACAGCAGATGAATATAAAATGCTTGTGGCATAGTTCTGGTGTCCAGAAAATAATATTGCAATGCAGGCCAGAAAAAAAGAGCACATGCAAGCAGTAATGAGGTTGTGATTTGAGCCTTTTGTTATGCTAGAGTAAGACATGGTGAGCTATAGTGATACTGAGTTCTTCTTCAAAAGGTAAGTGGAGTATTGCTGTGATAGGTCTCTTGTGGTTAGAGTTTTAATCTTTTTTATTCAGATTTTGAAAAATGTACTTCTGATCTTATTAAACATTTTGCTTACACTATTTTACAATTACTTCTGGAATTTGTGCCAGTCAAATTTACATTGCCTGTCAGAATGGAAGAGTGGATCAAGCACTGTCTTTGGGCTTTCTGCTGTGTTGGATAGCTGGAGATCTTACAAATTTCATAGGCTGCTATTTAACAAATCAACTGCCAATTCAGGTAATCTGTCAATACTCCTACTTTTTGATTTATTCTTTTCAAACTGTGTCTTTAAAATCTTGGATAACTTAATATTGCACAGTAAAGCACGTGCTGGAAAAGAAAATGATTTTGTATTCTGTTCACTGCTCTACCATCCATAAAATAAGTCATAATTTCCCAAATACATACATTGATGCTGTCATGTGTTCTTTCACACTTGTAATTAACATTTGGAGAGACTTACTGGGTGTTACTCAATGATGAATGAAGTGAGGAATTTTCAGTTAAGCTTCAGCTTCAAAGTGAGCTTGCAGAGCAAATAGGGCTGGAAGGAAGTTGTTTGGCTTGTAATAGATCAAGATGTTTTGGGGTTTCTACTCTTGAAACTTGCTTTTTTTTTTTTTTTTTTTTAGGAAAAATTTATTAACAAAGCAATACTAGTTTGAAGTTGTTAATCTGGCTAATTTGAAAATGTATTTTCTTCATTAAGGGAAGGGCTTCTTTGAAAGAAACAGTAGTTGTCAGCGATACATTAATTGTGTTTGAAACTTTCTTACCTGCTGTTTTTATTTTTCACTCTTAATTAAAAGAGAAAGAGGTATGTGGCAGCCACCTGCAGAAGTCTTCACAAGCTGGAGATGGACCCCAAGGGTGGACAGAGTTCTCTTTCACAACTTAACGTGTGGTGCTAACCGTTCCATCTCCCCATTATGAAAAGGGGAAGAGAGAACGTCATTTTTGTCTTATTGAGGGAAGAGACACTGAGTTAGATTAGTAGCTTCCGAAGTGCTGGAAAACTAGGTGGAGCAGACTTAAGCTTCTGGGCAAGAAGGATTTATCAGTCTGCCCAGGTAGGAATTTTTGCTATGCATCCTAGAAAATGAGCAGCTATTGCGATTGTGTCAGCAAGTCCCTGTTGCATAAGGTTTACACTGTGTTCATCTGCAGCAGCCTCACTTGTTTTGTGCTGGAAACACTTTTTTTCTTTTCTTTTCTTTTCTTTTCTTTTTTTTTTTTTTGGCAGTGCTTTGGTATTTGTCATTCCCATTGCAAAATTTCCATGCAGTTAAATTAAGGTATTTTGAACTATTTGTATACTGAACAAGCAAATGTGTCTTCTCTTTCAGATTGTCACTGCCATTTTTTATGTTAACATGGATATAATTATGATTTCACAATTTGTCTACTATAAGCTCAAGAATCAGATGACAAAATGTAAGGTTTTTCAAAAATTAAAATGTTCTCCGTAATATAGCACACTCTTTACCTTGATGCTTTCTACGGTGTTTAAATAACATTTTTTTCAGAGGGGTCAAAAAATAAGAGTGCACAAATTCTGGTTGAAGTTGTTAGGCCTGTTACTTCGTTTCCTCAGGCTCTTGTGAAAATCTTCTTCTCTCTCCTCTCTCCTCTCATCATATCTGTAAATATTTTCCATGCAGTACTTTCAGTTTATGTAGACAGAAAAAATTGCAGTAGTTTTGGGGAATCTGGTTCCATATTTTTACTTACTCCATGGTTTTACTATGTATTTAGAGCTATCTAAATATATGTATATGTTGAAAGCAAGCATTATTTTGTGTGGTTCGGTTAGTTTCCTCCATGTTGATTGAAACAGGACTTTATTTGCCTCCAGCATAAAATATCTTGACATCTTCATGTGTTCCGTTTCAATACATATAGTTAAAAAGCATATTAAAGGGGAATGAAATTACTTGAGTTGTGCTTCATAAAATCCTGGCAGTAGCTGTAGTATTCAGCCGACCAAGGGACTACTGTTTTGGCTGAAATGGAAGACAGAAAGCTCTGTTCACATTGTATCAAATCAAAAACATTAACTCACCAATCTCAAAAAAGAAAAAAAGTATCAAAGAAAATCCATGGTGCAGCAAAGGTAACAAAAAGCTGAAGTAAAACAGATGCCTGCCCAGCAGACTAAATAGGGATAAAGCAGATTCATTCAATATGGAACTGATAATAAACCTGGAGATAGGTCAGTGCTGAAGATGGTTCCTTCCTGCTGCCTACTCTTGAAAACAAACACAGGCTTTTGTACGTTTTAAGTGCCAGTGCTGGTTTCAGCTCAATGGTTTGCATAGCTGGAGAGGGAGGCACGGTACTGTGAATAAAACCTTAAAAGAGGGCTTTTAATACCCAGTTCTGGAGCAGTTAGCCTAGACAAGTTCGTCAGTTTTACATCTCAAGTGCAGCCTGTGGTACAGCACTACTAAGTCTGTCTTATTTAGACTACAGTCTTTGGAACAGGCTTACTAGTGCTGTACAGCAGTTTGTTCCACAGGTAACGGTGACTGCAGGACTTTGCCAGCAGCTTGTAGATACAGAAGATAGCACAGCTCCAGGGTCCTGTAGGATTGTCTGCTGTCTTCAAGTTGTCTTCTAGATGTCTATGGAGACTTGCTAGATGGAGTCTGTGTCTTTGAATATGTGAGTCTTGGTAAGGCTTGATATCTAGCCAACCATGGACATGGAGACTGGTCCAGCAGAGCACTTAGATTACATATTTATCTTAGAGATATTTTTGTTAATTTAATTTTCAAATATCCTTGCTTTTGCAGTTTTTAATCAAGATGTGCTGAAAGAAACTCTTACATTCTATTCTACTTAGCAGTTTTCTGTTTATCGACTATTATTTGATAATAAACTATTAGGAGTTAATATAAGAGATAAGCTGAGTATGAAAATTTTCTTTCTTGGTAGCAATGCTCATTTAAGGAGTTCCCCTCCTGTTTCTGCACTGCTGCCCTCAGTTGTTGCACGAGGACAGAGCACAACTATAATAGTGAGCAAGGGTGGGCACAGAGCCCAGAAGGAAAAGGTGGACTTCCATTGCTGCTGAGAAAAAGATACATGAAATTGTACCTTTAAATTTACATATCTATATTGCAAACAAAAAGTAACCTTAAATCAACAGCAGATGTTATTTTTTAGCTAATTTGTTTGTATGTCATTCTAGGCAGCAAAAGCCTGAAGAATTTCTGTGTAACCTGGATCATTGTGTGCATAGCCCTGTGTGTTATTTTACCCTGTCAGCTGTTACTAAGAAACCAAGACCAGAGCACAGTAATCGCAAGGAATAATGTAAGTTCTTACCTGCTTCCATTCCAAAAAAAATCCCACCCAAAAATGTCTTGAAAAGTGTCTTGTGTACTCCAAGCTTTAGAGACATTTGGATGATGTTTTCAGTAATGATTTAGAAATCATAAATGTAGCACTATGTGGATATTTTAACTATGGACCATAAATCCCCAAATAAAGAAGTTATAAAATTGCTTCTTTTAGCAGCTTCCGGTGTTTTGGGCTTATTCTGTCCCTTGGGTCATTAGGATGTGCTGCTCTGTGAAATAGCATGTATACATCTTGTGTTTCTGCTTGTGTTAAATACTGGAGGCATCCATGTAGAGACTACACAGTCACAAGTGAAATCAATAAAAGTGGAAAATTACAATTGTACCTGCTGCTGCTGTCGTTTCAGCAGGAAAGTTCACAGGCTATTCTAGCAATTTTATGGCCTTCATACTAATGCCAGTAAAATAATTGTAATCCAGCAGCATTGCCCAGCAGGGAAGCAGCTTATTTTCAAAACACAGCTAGAGTGAGAAAACTAACAACTCTTAAACTGTGAAAAATGAGTATTTTGCTTTCTCCAGACAGGATGATTCATTTTTTTAGTGGCCCGAGCTACAGTTCTTAGTTTTGGTTTGAATTATTGTACCCAGGCTTTTTTAGCAGGACTGGATTGATATTAGTGTGGTATCCTAAAGCCCAGCACTAGTTTTGATCTCAGTCATGGCTGTGACGCAGCAGTGTGCATTGTTGTGAGATAAAGATTGAACCCTTTCTAGCCTTCTTTGGTCATTTGAAAAGCAGCACTGAACTGCTTTGAAAGGAGTTCTGTCCAGAAAATCAGCCACTGGACTCTCAGTTTAATCCTCTGAAATGCCTGAAAACATTCTTGCCAAAATATATGTACCTTTCTTTTTCAGAGCTCGCTTGATATGATTGAAATGTCAGGCTTCATTTGTGGCTATATATCCTGTGTGTTTTACTTGGGAAGCAGATTTCCTCAGCTTTATAAAAATGTAAGTAGGTTTTTGGCTAAGTACACTTGTATATTTTACAAAATACTCTCTGTTGCTTGAAATGTTGGATTCTTGAACTCAAAGGTCTACTTTGCGTTTGTGGCTTTCTAAAACAGTAAATCAAAAATGGGCTTTTTTTTCCCATTCAGAGGAGAATGGTGAGAATTTTAGGAAAATTGTGGTCTTTGATGGAAGACGATTGATTGGCCAGGGAAGAGAAAATGTTTACAGTTGGATTTATCAGCTATGAACAGAAACATGCTTTGTGTGATTGTTGTCATGAGCAAGTGATATCTCCCTTTCTCTAAACTATTCTACCTTAAGTAACCAACCATGGGATCAAAAGTTAGAATTCAAGGAAAATTAGTTTAGAATTTTAGCCCCTTTTCACAAGGATGAAATTGCTGACTTCTCCCTCCCCTGCAGCCTCTTCACTATCAGTATATTAAAAAAACCAACTGGCTGGTAGAGCAAAATAAGAACTAAATATCATTTGGAAGCAGATAATCCTTGCTGCTTTGCACTTACATAAAAATTACATTAACCAAAGCCCCTTCTAAGAACTGTAACAATTTCTGTAGTTTTCAGTGATATGTGCTGAAAGCACTAAGCTTGGAGGATTCAGAGCCCAGGAAGAGATGGACAAGAATGAGTGAAAGTCTTTGGATGTGTTATAGTACAAAATGCCAAAAATTATCTAAACTGACTACTGTGATACATGTTTTAACATTTCTTTGTATTGGCAAACTTCTTTGTGTTTAGTTCCGAAGAAGATCAACAGAAGGCACCTCTTACCTGCTGTTTGCATTAGCCATGATGGGAAACTGTACGTATGGACTGAGCCTTGTTTTGAAGATGCCAGCTACTGAATCCTTCCGGACCCTCTACTTTTTACACCATCTTCCTTGGCTTATTGGGAGCTTTGGAGTTTTGTTTCTAGACATTTTTGTATCCTTTTCCTGTTTTAGCTAGAGTTTCTCAGGATAGGCTTGTTAATAAGTAGATTGGAAATTCTGGATTTTTTTTTAAAAAACAGGATTTTTTTCTATGATTCTAATCTGATCATAAAATCTTTTCTCTGAACAATCATTTGTATGCTTTTTATAATTATATTTCTTGATAAGAACAACAAGTTTATAGAAAATATCTATATTAAAGCTACATTGCAGAGCTTAATTTATATCTTGTAGCCAAGTCTACTGAAAGCTGGGGAGGGGAGATTGCACATTGTGCTGTTTTTCTTAGGTTTGCTGTCTGATAAATGTAAAAATGTAAAAAACCCACAAAAATTCCAAACAAACAAGCAAACCAAAACAAACCCTAAACCTGCCTGTTTTTAAATGCAGATATAGAATTATAGCTTTGAGAATTTGGTTAAATTGTTAAGTGTTACTGCTAGATTGCATTAACGTCACAGACAAACAATGAGGTTTTGGCAAACTTAGTTTTAGAAAATAGCACTTAAAGAAATGCTGCAGCTACCCTTAACTACATAGTTTGGGGCAAAATCAGACACATTGAGACACTGAGTGCCTCTGAAAACCAGCAGCTGTGCTCGTGGAGTCATGCTAAGGGCCAACCAATACCCAGTTATCTAGATTAGTATGCCAGTTTCTTGAAAGTCTTGAGCAAACTTGTTAACGCTATATTTTTTTTACTCTTATATTCAGGGGACATACATAAGATGCCCACAGTATATTGGTTATTGTTAGTCATGTTCTTACTAGATTGAGCATTAGCATTTTGTGATCAAGAAATTGAAAGCAAAATGTTTAGAGAAATATTGTACTTCTGCTTTAGAAGTCTAGTGAACAGTAATAGGGTGGTACTTGGGCTTACTGTTCATTATAGGTTCACAGTCACCTGTCTTGTTACTATAGCTTGTATTTTCACTTAAAAGAGTGTAAAGGGGAGCTTTCTGATTTTTGCTGAAGTAAGAATTTTAGCTTTGTGTCTGAAAATATCTTGGTACTTAGCCCCATGAACTCAAACTATAAAACAGGATAAAATGAAGAGTGATTTCAGGACCATGCTGAAGCATATTGTGTTAATCCGTTCCATATTAAAAGGAAGTTCTTTACCAGATTTACCTGGAATGATTCCAGGAGTTATGATTCCCAGGCATCAGTCTTGTCTTTCTGATTAAAGTAATTTCATAATCCACTCCAATTAGACTAGCGATGGGACAGCTGACCCTGGCCTTTGGATGGACAGTTAAATTATACTGTCATTCAGAATAGCCATCTGTGTTTTCTGCATCTCCAGCCATGGCGACTTAAGTGGGCAGTTTAGTAAAACATTCTGCATCGTGGGAACACCATTCTTCGCTGCAGTGGTGAGACTAAACTGTGGTTCGTGGCCCATTTCGAAATACATCGTAGTTGTGTCTTTTATGAGACAATGCAGTTTCTTGTGCGTGAGCAGACTGCAGGGTTCAGGGTTGGTAGCCCATGTGGCTGCTTTGAGCACTCGGGCCATTTGTTCCGTGAACGAAGTACTGACTCTTTCTTCCACCCCAGCTGGAAACATAAACCAGCCAGTATTTATTTACCCAAAACCCCCTAGAATTTGATCTTGATGACCCTTACAGTATGTTCTGTGCGTATTTGCAGATGCCTTGCTATGATGTACTCTGAAAAGGAACTTTGATATTGGCCACAAACCTCCCCCCTCTCTGAGCCTTGCCCCAGGATCGTGGTGCCAGTGTGCACATGACATTCATTTCTGGGTTCTGTCTTGATTGGAGTCTGAATCCAATCTTGCTAATAGTCCTCCAGTTCAAATTATATTGAAAACAGATGCTTCCAAATCAGGTTGAGGAGCTTATAAGAATCTGGTCAAGTATATAGTGTTAGTTGAAAATGTATGAAGTATTTGTAATCAAGAGAAAACAAAAGCAGACCTCCTGCTTTGAGAAGCCCTGAAGGTATGGAAGTCAATGCTTTTAAAGAGAGCTTCATTACTGTCTCTTGCCAAGCAAGAAAATAAAAAATCTAACAAACTGATATGTTGTGTTAGACCAGAAAACGAAGAACAGGATCACCTGGGTTTGGGAAAATGGAGGAATTAAACCAAAAAGTCATAATTTTGGAGGGGGAGGTGTTTCGTAATTGATCATTTGTGTAACAGACAGTCTTTGTTTTGAGGAGTAGTTGCAAAAATTGTCTAATTCTAGTAGACCTTGTTCCTGATAGTGTCCAGAGTTTCATTAGGTGGAAAATAAATTCTCATTTCTCAAGGTCCAAGGAGGGATTAAGAGTTCACTTACTCTGTGTCTGTGGCAGTATTCTTTCACTTCCATCTGACACGGCTGGCATTGACTATTTTTAGAAACAAATGGACTCCTGATCATAGCTGGAACAGCAGCTCCAGCATTACTTAGTGCAGTATTACACTGGAGTTTTTTCGGCTCAGTTTAACAGGATAACATGGTCATCCTGTTTCCTTGGTGTCTACAGTTAAAGCTATTTGGTTGCACAATAAGCCAGTTATTTTCGATAAATAATGGAAGTGGCTGATTGTTTGTAAAGTATGAATTGTCCTTCTTTTCATTTTAAGAAGAGTTTCATAGGTTTCCACATTTGAATTATAAATTGGACATGATTTTCTTTTCCAGTAAGTGTTTCTTTCCAACTTCTGCTTTGCAATGGAGGTGGTTGGAGTTTCTCAAGAAGCCACAAAGCCCAGGGTTTAAAAGGGCCTGATAGGGTGCCTTCTCCATCAGAGAGGCTAAGTCTGGATTTGCCTGCTGTAGGGATCCGTCGTGAACCTTATTAGAGCTTCATTTTACATACATGATTACTTAATGTTTCACAAGGATGCAATACTACATACTCTAAAATCAGTTCTGCCCTTAGGCTTTTAGCAGCCACCATCACCAAGTTCCTAAGAGACTGAATCTACTGCAACTTTTTCTGGAAAATGTTGTCCTTTTCTGTAAGTTTACTACCTTCTTTTCACCCTGCTTCCTTCCTCCCCTGCTCCCACCAAAACCAAACAACTCTGCTTTGTATTTAGTTCAGACAAAGCCCTTTACCAAGATTTTTTGCCCTTGTTTTTTTTTTTTTTTGACATCACCCTATTGTCAGTGAACTGTGTTCAAATCCTCCGTGTGTACTTCTTTTCATTAAGGTTGCTACTAGATGGCCAAAGTATATTCAGCAAGAGCCAGGCTGTTGTACGCAGACTCTTCTTTTGCACCTTTTGTGATTTGCAGGGGAACCACTTGGAATCCATTATATACTTCTACAAAACATCATGCTTTGTAACTTAATTACACTCTGCAAAGAATATAAGTCTGACCTGACAGTTCAGCCAGGAGAGTTTCCCAGCCAAACACACAACTTCTCTGCACTCCTGTAAATATACGCTTTTGTCTCAAAAATCTTTCATTTTTTGAATTGCTATTAAATTGTTTAATTTAGTGAAACAAATTTGATACGCTAGTTCAGTGGCTGACATGAACTTTACTCTGAGAAGCCAGTTTGGTTGTCTCCTCCACTTTGGGCTGTCTGCATGCATAGGTCTTAAAGTTTCCCCCCAAAAGTCAGACTTGAGCAACAAGTTGGTTTCTATACTAAGTATTCTTGGCAGTTCAGCATTTATTTAAAAAATATGAGCAGCTGAGTACATATGCTACAAAAACATCTTCTGGAAATACTCTTTGATAAGCTCCACAGAACTTGTGTTTGTAATTTATTCCTCTTGAAAAGCTGTGTTGCTGTTGCCAGCTTGGTGGCTGAGAGATGCTGCACTGTGCTACAGCCCAGGCTCGTCCCAAGCCCACAGTGTGATTTCAGCAAATTTAGTTCCCAATTCACAGTATCTTTTTCCACCAGTGCAACTGTTAAGGTTTGGGGAGCTGCTCAGTACAGTAAGGCCTATAAAAAAGAAAAGAAGAAAACGGCAGGAAATTTAAGTGGTAGCTTTATATGCTATAAAACTAATTTTCTAAGCTCTGAGAAGAAAGCATTCCTCACATAATACTATAGAAAGCCTCAAAAAGGGGCACTGACCTGCTGTCTCTGAAGGAAATCCTGTCTAGGCTGTAGTTGGGGGGCCTCAGAGGTGGGATGCTGGAAAGCTTTGGGAAGGTGGGATAATCCTTGGGGCTCTGCCTAGGATGTAGATAATTTCCTCTCCATTCATCCAGGCCTCCCAGAAAGCTTATTTTTTTTCTCTCCTTACTTTTCTAAATAATTACATACATTAGCCTCAAACTTCTCACAACCATTGTCTGCCAGCCAAGTTATTTTAACTGATCTAAAGTGTTCCTGGTAGAATTCTGTAGATCAAATTTCCTCCCAGAGAAACTATTTCATTTTTTAAATGGGATTTTACGTGTAACAGTAGTGGTGATCCAGGCTCTGTGAAAGCTGAATATATAGGACCATACGTTGGACTTTGTAGAAGGTACCCAGGTATACAGGTGGCTGCTTGTTTCTACACCACATGCCTTTAAACATGCTTTCATGCAGATCCTTATGTGGGAGGCTCCCTACTTGACCTCGTCTACTACACCCACCTAATGTCCTTCTCAATTCTCTCCTGTCCCTTCTAGATGCCCACCTCTGATCTTTTTCTATTTGTTTATTTATAGGCCATCTATGCTCAAAGTCAATAATTTTGTTTGCAAGCTGGAACCATCAAGAAAAATGACAAGTACATACTTGTTAATTCTTTCGAGATTAGTGGTATTTCTGATGGTCTGTTTTACAATAGAAATAAATAATTATGTCTAATTGCACAATTCTGTGTTGAAAACAGCATTAAATATTGACTCATAGTGTTGTTTTTCTGTCAGTGCCTGTAAATATCAAGCCGCCTAGAATTTTTGCAGGAAATGAGAATTTTGTTTTCTCTTCAGGTCCTGCTGATCTATTGCTAAGGAAAGTTTTTAGTAGCTTCCCCTCCCTGAGCCCAGCCCCCAGTATTTAGACCACTGGGGCTGGAGTAGTACAGGGCAATAGGTCTGATTCCACGCTGTTCCTAGATGAACCTGGTTCTTACTCATGAATTTCACACTTAGGACCATTGCAAGTGCGAGGATGAGGAAGTATTTGAGCCATGTAACCAACAAGAGCTGAAGTTTTGTGTTAGAATTTTATCTGTATGTTCCCTTTTCTGGTGTTGCCAGTGAAACGTGATTGAACTTTTTGCCATAAAGAAGTACTGAAAATGAACGTTAAGTCGGATTTGGAAAAGGTTATATGCTAATGTAGAAGATTCCACAGTCGGGATTAAATAAATGGGTAATACTTACACTAGGGTACACAAATTAGACACAGCAAGTTTTAAGCTTTCCTCTGCGGACTGTGGTATTCAGCGTCTGTGCCAGAACTAAATGGATGGCTGCTTTTATTCTGTACGGCTTATTTTGGGTTTAATTGAAAGCAAGTACTGCAAATGCTACCTCTGTGTCCTAGTTAATTACTTCCTTACCCCAAAATAACAGGTGACGGTGCAATTCATCCTGTATCGTCAGCAGGAGGGAAGACACTCCGGTTTAGTGGCGCTGGAGGTGGAGCCGTTGCTGGTGGATGAGGAGACTGAGTAGTGTCGGGCTGGATTCCACTCCTGGCTTCACTGGATTTTGCTCTTGGATGACTTTGACAAACACTTGCTTGGGGACCAAATTTATTACTTGCTTTTTATTATTTATTTTGTCATTAATGCGTTGTTACTTATTTGCAAATGACGTGCCAACAATAAAATATTTAATATTTACTGTGTTGTTTCAGGATAGATACTATTTTTTTTCCCTGATTCCCCCCCCACCACCACCCTTGATTTTAGCTGTTTCTCCCCAAAGTGTGATATGGTGTCATAGCAATAGCTGCTGTAGAAATATTTATGTGACATCTTGACACAGTGTGTATCGTGGGATGACTATTTATTTTGAGATGAGCACGTACATCTAGTTAACAGTAGCATGGCTGGTTTAAAAGCAATGGGCAAGATCCCCCCTGTGCCCTGATCCCAGCCTGGAGTTACAGACTGCTCCGTCCAGGTGCATTGTATGGTAGATTTGGCCTTTTTCATTCATAATCAATTTTGTATGCATTAGAAGAAAAAAAAAAATCCTGTAATTAAGTCGCTTCAGTGCAGAGGATCCATTATTGATGCAAAAGCAGAATCCTGGTGCAAGTCGGTGGGAGCCTCATCTACATCTCACTGCAGAGTGTCACTGTGCGTTTTATTTTTAAGTGTTAAAGCATTTTTACATCGATACCTGTGTGTTCCAAGGTTTGTAATTGCTGTATGTCATCATATACCTCACATGGTGATTTTGTCCAACGTGCATTTTCTTTGCAAGCTTCTGGTTTAGATAAATACTGCAGAGAAAAGAAATATTAGAAGCTGAGGAGACTGTACCTGGCACTTGGGGAGTTTTTGGAAAACTGTGTTTTGTTTGAATAAAACGTTAATAAAATTATCTCAAAGAATAAACTTGTTAATATTAAATAAACGTATAACGATTCACTAATAAGTTTGTGAAAAAGGGGCTGGTTTTTTAAAAGGGTCAGTATGAAGATTTTATACATTCGTGGGCTCATCGTGCAGCTCCTTCCCTTTGATTTCGGATAATTTTTAAAGGGAAATGATTGAAATTTTATTTTGAAATAGTAGAAACTAATAAATAATGAATTTACTTTTAAATGATAAAATAAACTTAGGCAATTTGTCGTATCTAAGTTGCTGCCACAAGTGCACACTAAAAGTGAAGCATTTTTCTCTAAAAGCTTCTACAGAACTTCATGCACGGCTGGTAAAGCCCCGCAGGGGTGGGTTTGGGGTGGTGGGGGCCCCGCTGCTGTGTGTGGAAATTGAATTTCAGCTTCTGCCGCAGCAGTAACTCGCAGGAGTAACCGAATCCTGTCTTCTTGCTAGAAATAAGCCCCGTCCTCGTGAGTCACGACTGGTGATGGTGGAGGCGGTGTGGGCGGCACGAGGTGCCCTGGCAGGATAAACCCACCCCGGCGGGTCGGCAATACTGGGAACACTGGGTGGCAATTCCCGTGGCGGTTTGGGCAGCGCCACAACAGCTGAAGAAAAGGAGTTTGTGAAGCCATCCTGTGAACAACCGAGAACTTCCCAAACGTTCCACAGCTCTGCGAGATGCTGGGGGTTTGGGCAGGACCTACCCTGGCGACGTCGGTTGCTTCCTTCGTCTTGGCGCGTACTTAAGGCAAACGTGCTTTCCCCGGTTTCTGAAGCCAGTGGAGGGTATTAGTTAACCTTTTCAGTACATACATTGAAATGCAATTTGTTGTACCCGCAGATTTATGTGCTGTACACAGGAGATTATCAAGCTCTTGCCTGGCTGGTGATTGAAACCATGACTTGTTACTTTTTAATGCAGTTAGAATTTGTCCTTACATCATTTCTGCAAAGATTATTTTCCTTTTTGTTGCTATATGTAATCCTATTTTGGGATGTCTCTTTATCCCCGTTTCATACTGCTGTTTATAAGAACAGCTAAATATGGGGTATATAAAGTTACTGTGATTTAATTTGAGACTTTTAATGGAAAATAATTTAACTTTTTAAATGTGAAGCAATGATAATTATTTACTGATAGTTCACATACACGTAATATTTAGTATATGGGTTAAGTGAATACTTACACTTTGGAAAACATTATTTCCAATTAGTTATTTGACTGCAAGAGCTGATCAAATACATTAGTTGTACTGGCTGTTCCCTATCGCCTATTAGGACATAAGGTCTTTGTCACCCCTTTGCTCATCCCACCCTTGTTTCTGAGGACCATACCCTGCCACGTCAGAAGAAGGTCGAGCTGTGCCCAGATACACCAGGTTAGAGACTAAAGGGCAGATCCTGATCACCTCTTTGTTAATCTCAGATGGGAAAATACGGCACGTAGCTTCTATCACAGCTACTTTGTTGGAAAGCAAAGTGTCTTAATCTTCTCGCTTTATGCTACTAATTCTTCCCTCGTGCTGCATGTAATCCAAGATTAACAGCATTGTTTTCTAATTTTATTTTTTAAACTATCATGGAAATCTCATTAACTAGAGGAAACATCTAACAGGTCCTCAGGGCTTTATTTTTAAACAAATTAATTAAATAATTTAGCTAACATAGTTCTCCATCTTCCACAGAATGTTGTCCCAGGAATGGAGTTATTCCTGGCTGTCACACATCAGTTTCAATCACTTGTTTCCATAAGAAAAATAGGTACATAATTTGTCACTTCTGACCACCTCTTGGAATTTAAGTTTTTTTCCTCTAAATTTGTGCTTGTATTCTCACTGACAAAACATGTGTTAATAGCCTAAAGGAGAGAAAGTTGGTTCATCTAGCAAGAAGCAGAGCCCAGCCCTCGCTCCTCACGCTTGGACGCGTGGTGAGTACCACCAGGCAGTGACACCGTGGACACCACAGCTCGTTGAGCATTTCCCAGTCGTTCTTCTGGCAGTTAGGGGGTTAATGGGCCCCGTCACCACCAGGAGAGGTAAATCCAACCACTGCTGTGGTGTGTTTTAAGGACATGTTAATGGCAGTAAGGTTGATACATGAATATTAATAGCTTGTAGTACTTCAGTATCCATCCACCTGGCTGCTTGCTAGATGCTGCCGAAAATATATATTGTATGGAGACAGGGCATTGATTCATATTGTGATGAGGGGGGGTGGCCATAATGTGCTCCAAACAGCTCTTAAATAATGACTGTGGAGGAATTAAGACCAGTTTAATCCGACTAAATAATACTCCTAATGATAAACCATTAAAATCAAGTTGACTTTTTGATTCTAGCAATTGTATCAGACAAGGTGATTACACTCAACATCAGTATTGATAATCATTAAAATAGATTAAACTATTGACTGAGGAACAAGGAACGCTGGTTGACTCTGGCACAAGTGGTGGTTTGACTTTACAGCAGCTCCCCTCCTGCTCCCTGAAGCTTCTCGCTGCTACGTGGAGGTTCAGGCAGGCACCAATTACTGTTCTTAACGAGCACCGCGTGCCTCAAAATTAGCACCTATTTTAGCAGCACGCTTGCTGCCTGATGGATTGGCCGTAACACGGGAGATTGGTGTTAAAAATACCCTCCTTATCAAGGAGAGAAGGTGCTTTGCAAGTGGGGAGAATGAAGGACGTGGAAGAGTTCTTGGGCACGTTGGAGGAGAAATTGCTCGGGGTTCAAAACGGCTTCTTGGAAACACGGTGTCCTGCTCTGGAGCTCTCTGCAAGCAGCCCTGGAGTCGGTGCTTTACCCTCTGGCCGTTGCTGTGATGCAGCCTGGCCGGATTCGGGGCGCTCGGGTGAAATGTGGCTGCTGGTTTGCTGCGGGGATATCGAACACTCACTTCTCCGTGCCTTCAATTGCAAAGGGCTTTCTTAAAAATGATTACTGGCCTGGCTCAAGTTATTGTATGATCCTGTAAATATAGAGAGAAGATGGGCATTTTATGATGTCTGACTTCCCTACAATATTTTTTTATTAAGTAAACTGTAATGGAAATATTGGGTTTTCATTTCTTGCTTGCTTCTTCTCCAACAATTGCCAGTAAATCAAAGTTGCAAAAAGCCATCTCTCCCTCTGTGCTGGCAGACCTAACGGCAGCCTGGTGGTCACTTACTTTTGGAAATGATATCACCTCGTTTCTAGGCACTCAGCAGACTTCAGCGCTGATGTATTGACACTCGCAGCTTTCAGATCAAGGAAATAGTGGAGGACAGCATTTCCAGCAGAGAAATGCCCATATTTTAAAATAAGGACTGCCAGTTGTAGTTACGCCAATTCGCTGAGATACGAAAGTGCCACGGTTAGGAAGCAGGCAAGTATTTCTTCCCCTCTTCTTCAAGCATCTCCGCTCCTTTGCATGTCTCCACGCTGGGCTGGAGGCACCTCTCCCATCACACATCTACGGACCTACAGCCGGGCGTTTTGACCCTTTGTGTAGCACGGGCTCGTTTGACTTGGCCCTGGACAAATGTACAGAGTCAATGATGTCTAAGCACATCTCTAATCATTCATTTGGAGATGAGTCCTGCAGTACAGCCTCGTCACTCAGCGCTCTCCCCGGGCTGCGAGCAAAAACACATACGGAAGGGAAGTTTAAATGCTGAACGTAGATGTTTTTTCTGCCTTTCTGTATCTGTTTTTTTTAAGTACAAAAGCTGGAAGCTTTCTACAAGTCCTAGGGTGCTGCAGCCCTCTCTTGTTTATCTATTTATAGTGAAGAAGGAAGAAATGTTTGATGCAGCATGAAATGATGACGGGTTGTTGAATCACTGGCAGCTGCAGGGGCAAAGCTGTGAGCTGGACCTCGCTCCCCTCAGCCCAACCACACCACCGCTTACAACGCGTTTACTTTGTTGAACCAAAGCTGTAGTAAAAGTGGTTCCTTCCGCTTCTACCCTGGCTCACTGTTTTTCTCCTACATGTTAGGATTGCTCAGCTAACCAGCAGCGCGCCTGCCTGCGGATGCAGCAGAGCCCAGCACAGGCTGCCTGCTCTCATCCCTGCCCCGGGCTGCGATGCCGCGCTCCTCTGACACCTCCTTTTAAACATTTGTAACATCATAACATCGTCATCATCACTTAAAACCAGAAAGAAGATGGCCCTGGGTTATCCCCGGGTGTATTTAAGGATACCTGCCTAAAGCGACTCTCCCTCGTGCCCCCTTCATTTCCCCTTTGCAGTGTTCGAGAGCAACTCCAGGGCGAATGCTTCATCCTCAGTTGATCCTCAGTGTTTTTTTACACATGTCCTTTACCAACAAGCACATGTCCCTCGTCCATCCTTGCCGCATCACGCCAGGGGACCTGGTGCCTCCAGTGGGCGACGGCTGAGCGGTGGCAGAGGGCTGGGAGCCCCGCAACACGCTGNGCTGTCCTCCTCCCTCCCCTCCGCTGGCAGCACAGGCAGGGTGGGCAGTGCAGGTGCTGGTGGTGTGTGCTTTCCAAAATATTTCTTCCCAGCCCCAAAGCCCCTGGGCATCACCCCTGTAACTGCACGGTGAAGCACCAAGGCACCCTGGTTGGGCAAGCTTTTGCTGTCGCAAGTGAATTTGGGTAAAAGAAGGCTGGGAGCTCGCAGTGTAGGAGTTATTCCTCAACAACTCCACATGCATGTCAGAACAAACTGTCTGCAAAGGATGCTGGGAGGAGCAAAACCTTTCCGGAGCCCATTGCTCATAGGCAAACACTTTTAGGTGAAGAGCAGACCTCACCAAGATGTCCCTTGCGCACCTGGTCTTTACAGGCACCGTGTCTGATACTGCAGGGCTTTCCACCATAGAACCACAGAGTGGTTTGGGTTGGAAGGGACCTTGAAGATCATCTATTTCCAACCCCCCTGCCACAGGCAGGGACACCTCCCACTAGACCAGGTTACTCAAAGCCTTGTCCGACCTGGCCTTGAACACTTTCAGGCATGGGGCCATCTCTTGTCCGTGACTTTTCCCCCCAAATCTGTTTAAGCTCTTTCTTTGTATTTGCTTGAAACATTTTAATAAAACCACTGCTCTAATGTAGAAAGACTTTTCATGACAGCTTAATAGTACTCGTGCAAACTCATTGACTTCATTTGGGTGATCTGGTGGTAGCAAGGAAATGGGTGTTCACTCGGGAGCGAGGATTTAGAGGAGTTGTTTTGTTGTGTTTGAGGTCTTGGAGAGGAGACAAAGTGAGTGCTTTGGCCATATTGCTGAAGTAATAAAATGTTTATAGACATGGGAAATGGCCCATGAGACTTTGTAAAATCTTCTTCATTTACAAGGAATTGGCTAGGCAAGAGCTTTAAAAAGAAAAGAAGAAAAAGATGTGGGAAGAGGATTGATGGGGAGTGGAGTGAAGGCACTGAGACAGAAGGTGTCCTTGAGGTTGTTAACCTTGGTCCATTGTGGGCACTGGGGCAGGAGCCGTCCCTCACCCACAGCACAGGGCAGCCCCAGCCCCGTGGACAATGGGAGCACAGCTGGACAACACCAGCGAAGACTTGCATGAGCATGGTTCAGACCAAAGAGTTGGAACATCCTCTGATACAGATGTGCTAATTAATGCTGTTGTGGTTCGTTATCGTGACCTCTCTTCTGATGCCTGTACCTCTTCTGATGCAGGGTGCAGGATGCAGGCACCCCGCCTCTTCTGATGCAGGGTTCCTACTTATAGCCTGCAGAGACAACAGGGCTTCCTTTCACACAACTTAGCATGAATAAGAAAATGCTAGCAAATTAATAAAAAATTTAATTTTTGGAAGGTTTCTGCTACCTGGTGCCCTCCATCAGGGGAAGAAAGGAAGCTGTGACTATGGAAGGTTGTGCCAAGCTGGCCGGAGCTTGGCTTGGGAGGAGACCAGTGGGGAGGTTCCCCCCATCCTTCCTGTCCTGCGATCAGAGTACCCAATTTTACTTTACAATCATCAACACAGTCATCAGGACAATCACTGCCAATGCCAGTTCTTCGGGGGTGCCTGAAGTGTCCCACGCAGGCCAGGTATTTCAGTGCAAGCCCACCTCTAATTAATAGCAGTATTTGCTTAAACGGATCAATGTCTGTCCTTGACCTCAATGCACAATTTAAGCTATTACTGTATCACTAAATATGAAATGAACTATAATACATTTGAGAGGCAAACCACTTATATCGAACCCAGTAATACAGATGAGAATCTTTTATTGCATCCAATGAAAGCTGCGTGGTTGTATTTAAATACTCTGACTGCTAAAGGCTGCAATGAAAGACTTTTCCACAGCTAATTTACCGAGGCTAACCCGTGCCTCCAGCGCACATCATCTCTCCCAAGAAGAAAAACTGTTTTGGACCGAGGAGTTCTCCTACTCATGGTTAAAACAGTTCACTTGATGTACTCTGAAAGCGGCGGTTGCTGTAAATGCATGGAGCTATAAGTGTGAGAGGAAAAACTAAGAGTGAGGTATAAGATGCACTGAAGGTTTGCAGTCGTGGCTCGGGGTCTGCCGGGGGGACATCCCTTTTGTGTGGGGCAGGGGATGTGCCCTGGGCAAAATAGACAGCGAACAAAACACAGGGTGCTACCTCAGGGCTCATCAAACCCACTGAAACCATGATTAAGAAATTGTCTACAACGGAGGAGACACACAAGGACCTGTGATAGCTTTAACTGAAGGCTTAGCCTCAGTAACGTACCTCTAATTAGCAGCAAGTTTAAAAGTCTCCTCTAGCACATGGGTAAACAATCTCTTGGAGTAATATAAGGGTTGTCAATGATGCTTTTATGTTCAAAAAAGCCTGTATTGTACTTTGGGTCAATGAGAAGCTGAGAGAGGTGAGGACTGTTCAATACGCATGGCCTAAGGTCTGCAGAAATCTCCATAATATAGAAATGGATTCTGCAGGGACAGGAATGCTAAAAGGCGGCACCACCACTTCAGGCAATCGCTGGTGTGGTGCTCCGTGCACCGTAAACATCATCATTAGGGATGTACTATGATACTTCCATATTATACTTTGTTTAAGAACAAAAAAAAATCCCCAATCCTAAAATATACAAGTATTAGGAAAAGAAAGCAGTACCGCTGGTACCAGTTCCACCATAGGACCATAGGTCAGGCTGGTTTCCTTGAGTTCGTGGCTGTGGTTGTGTGTGGTTTCCTTAAATCGTTGGCATTTCTTCCCTGGGTCAGTTTTATGTACTGCCCAATGCTGTAGCTTTCATGGCCACTAGATGCTTTAGATCAATTTCATAAATTCATTATGTATTTGGGGGCAAAAACGGGGCGTGGAGGCAATTTTCCTCTCCACGCGCTCTCCTGGCTCTGGCTGCTGTGCAGAATGAGGGTTTTTCATTTACAGTCCCAAAGGAAAAGTTGTTAGTGAATGCTGAGCGTTCCTCTTTAGTCTAAATTAATTAAATGACACAGTATCTATTGTTTGAAATAAATGGGGATCGTTTTACATGGTATACTGTATACAGCGATTATAATGTGTGATCTTTCTAGAGAAATATGGCAAAACAATGTCCTTTGCTGGAAGAGGCACGGCGTTCCCCGGCTCTGCAATACATCTCCTTGTTAAGCGGTAATGCAATGTAATCCGCAGCGACTTTAATAACTAACATGACAGATGTATAATCTACAGTAATGTAAAACGTTGTAAGCACCAGGCGCACGTGACTACCCTTCATCCGAAACATGTGTAAATCACCAGCATTTCCCGCGCCCCCAGCAGCAAACAAAAGCTGCGCTGAAACGCTGCTCGTGTTTCCAATCTGCCTTAAATAATTATGCAATCAGATGGCCATCCATACCCCTACCCCAAATTAGTTTACTGTAAACCCAGTTCGGTTCGCTAAGGCTTCCTCACCGGTGGGTAAGCCCTCCTGCCTCTCAGAAACATCCTCCAAGATGTTTAGAGCACTGCCAAGCAGCTCTGGGGGTGCAGGGGGACACCACTGCCCAGAAACATGCCCGTGACCCGTCTGTCCAGTCCCGTGCAGGATGTGGCCCCCGGGGTATGGACCCTCAGGGCTCCCCTGAGGCTGATGTGCGACACGCGATACCAGCGGAGAAAACAGTCATTTTCATTTCTTTGCATTAAATTTCACCTAATCTGTGCTCAATTTACCACAAGTGGGCATCCCAAAGCTCCTCTCACCCTTTCCCCTTCTGAGTGTTTGCTTATGTAAAACACCTCAGACTAGGCAGGAAAAATCACAGGCTGTGTGAATGTGTGCACTTGCTCCCTGTGTGTGTAGTGGGTAGTATCTGCCACTAAGAAAGTTTCTGCAAAGTCCTGGAAAAGAAAAAGTATCCAATGCTTAAAAAAAAATAAACAAACAAGCAAATAAATAAATGTATGTATGGAAATTTTGGGTCTCGAATACGTTACGATTCCAGCATCTCTGAGAATCATTGCTTCTCATCGTTCTGTTGGGTTGTGGGGCTCCCTTGGTCCCTCCACATTTGCAACAGGAACTTGGTGTTTGGGCACTCGGGGTGCAGGCACAGTTCTCACCTTATGGTACCTTCTATTTTTAGCAATTTGCTGCCCAAGAACCTTTTGCTTTTTGCAAAATTTCTCAGCCCTTGGTTACGCACGCTGCTGATGTTTGCTCTCAGAAAGAGCAAATTGTTGTTGTGTTTCTCCAACCACACTAAATTTGGGCTTGATAGTCTGACTTGATATGCTGACAAGTTGGCCCTGTCCCAGCTGAGCTCTTTGCAGTTGCCCTGAAGGAAAATGGAAATATGAAGGAAATAGGGAAAAAGGAAAACCAAACGGAGTACAAAGAAATGAAGAGCTAATTTTTAGGGCAAGATGAGCAATTCTGCACACAACGCTCCCACGCCTGAGCTCTCTGTGTTTGTATATTCTCAATTTGACTCATGTGGTAACTCCAGCTGTGGCAGAAGGCTTCTGAGAAAGCAGTTCAAATATAAATTTTATGTTAAAGTGGAACAATCAACAGAATTATTCAAGTAGTGCAGAAAAAGCCTTAATAAAGCAAGTGTGTGTAGCATTTCAGCTATTAATGTATTATTCCCTAACTGCATTTCTCATTCTTTGAAATAGTAGGAATGCCTGATTTGGAATGCTCTAGTTTACATAAGAAATAAAATATGCAAAAGCTCTTCCAAATAATAGTTTTTATTAATCTGCAGAGAAATTGCTCCTGCCTGCAGCACCTCTCCTGCCTCCCAGCTGGGTTCACCCTCTCTGCTGGGTTTTGGCTGATAATTCGCTTTAATGGAGCTATCCGGGAAGTGACTTTCCATTTAACGTGACTAAAGGAGATCAAATCCATCCTTTAACCATAAAGTAATGTAGGAATGGTTTGGGTTGGAAGGAACCTTAAAGATCATCAAGTTCCAACCCCCCTGCCATGGGCAGGGACACCTCCCCCCAGACCAGGTTGCTCAAAGCCCCGTCCAGTCTGGTCTTGAACATCTCCAGGGATGGGGCATCCACAACTTCTCTGGACAATCTCCACCCTCTAACCATACTAACACAGTAGTAGCATCTTGGGCAAATGAGGACCACCACCACACCACCGCGTTGGATCAGCATTCCCATTCCCAGCAAGGAAAACCTAGTCTGGCTGCACAAACCCTTCCCAACTCACTGGTGACAGAGGACGGATGATGCTGCCGGCACTGGGAGACCAGCAGCAAGAGGGCACGCACACCATCAACATGACCTACCTGAGGGTGCTGGTGGACTTACTGAAGCTGCAGAAGAGTTGCTGGTGCTGGATGAAGCGGCTGCAGCAGAGCCCATAGCCCCACCTGGGAGCTATGCTTGTTTTTTGTTCCTGCCATCGCTGCAGCTCCATGCACAGAACCAGCTTAAATAAACGGGGAGGTGGATGTGTCCAACCAGTCACACCGACTGGTGCTGCAGAAAGAGTAAGCGGTTAAATATTATATAAATATTTAAACTTCACTTACGGCCTTCAGCGTCTATTTACTCGAAAATATCCCCTTAGAAAGTTTATTTGACACGATCTGCACGTCAAACAACTTTTCAAAAGGCGCACCGAGGGAAACACAAAGGACCCAAACTCTCTTTATATTGTCATGGGGTCGCACTTTAAGCCTGCTTTAAAAACGGGTGGCAGGGGTGAACCAGGGGGAGAGCCGGGCACGGAGGGCGAGGGGCGAGCGGGGGCCGGGTGGCCGTGCCCGGTGCTGCCCGTCGGCACGGCGGCCGCTTGCCCGGCAGGGATAGGCACTCGCCGCAGCCTGGGGAGAGAGGAGGCACATGAAAGCGGGTCTGGATTTGCCTTGCAATGACAGCTGCATATTAATCTAAAGAATTTCTGAAAAATCAAAAAGACATTTTTCAGCAAAATACACCCCTAGAGCCTCAATCATAAAGCAAGGGAATAAACTTGAAACAGGATTGATTTCATCTTAAAGGGAATATTTCTTTGAAACGCTACCAGCTGCAGTTGTCTTATTTGGTTTTCAATACTATAACAAAATTGTGCCATATTGTGTCAAATAAGGAGATAATATAACAGCTTTAAACAAATTTTGTAATTATGGGATCAATCGGAAATGAGTTAAATCCATGTGCATTAGGTAAGTCATGCCACTGAATACTGAGTAGCTCCAAATACCAGCTCCGAGCCCGTCTCCAGTGGCCACCTATGAGTTTGGTGTGACACCAGCTGCAGGAAAGAGGGGATACCACAACCCCCAGCAAGTGCTCCCAGCCTGGGGAAAGAACCACAAGGTATGACTTGATTAAAAGAGAAGAAAAAAAAAAAAAGATATATAGTCCCCCAAACCAGTCTGTGCCAACAGAACAAAACCATCGGTTCTGTCAAAAACCTATGTTTTGGATCCATTTTATTAATGTTTTTCTCTGCACAGCAATGCTGATCAATCTTTCACACTATCAGGTAATTTTCCTGCTGTCTCCACAAGCCAGGTTCAATATTAGTGAATATTGAACCCATTGTGAATATATAGCATGTACAGACCCCACTTCAGCTATGGGACATCCCTGTTATTTGGGAAGGAGTTTTCCTTCCCTCTTTCTTCATTCCATCACCACAGAGCCTCCCCGGGCTGTTGAGGACAGGGGATTATTTCTGTTAAGTTTCAGTAGCTTTTAGCCACAGCCCTTTGCTAAAGTTTTTTCCACTGCTGAGGCACTCCTGTAAAATTTCAGGGCTCTGGGCACCGGATTGATACAGAGTGGGGAAAATAAAGGAGCTTGAAGGAGTGACACCTTCACCCTTGTCCCCATTGGTGGCAGCCACACTTGTACTTATGTGAAAACAGAGCCTGGGAACCCCATCACTGCTGCCATCTTCTCAAGAACTCAGGGTGGTTATTGTCTCTTGTGCAACTTCATTAAATGATATTAAAGTCTCTTTACTCACCAAGGTCATATATGCATGCGCGCAAAAAATGTAAATGAATAGCAAATTTTCTAGCAAAATTCGCATTCACTTTCTTGGGCAATTTTGATACGAAGTCTCCTTTGTTTCAGTTCAGTAAAAATCCCTCTTTTTTGAGTCGAAGTAAGACTGGAGTATCTCCCTGGGCACCTTCCACCCAGGAGCTGCCCCGTGGGGTGCCTGCCAGCACCCAGCCTGCACCCACAGCCATGGGCCAGAGCTGCCACAGCATCCCCAGCAGCTGCCTCCCTCTCATTAAAAGTTCATTAGTGTGACAAAAGCTTTCTGCATAGGAAAGCATTGGATATTTTGGAATCATTAGGAAAGAGACAAATCATGTAGCATTTAGTGTGAGGTTGAGCAGTTTCACAAGAAGCACCAACACTCAGAGGCTTGTGTGATCCCCCTGAAGATGACTTCGACAGCAAACACCTACTTGAAATTTCATCCTAATGAGCTTAGTAAATAATTTCTTTTACTGTTCTTTAAAAAAATATATATATTAAAAAAAAAAACAAATGAGGTTTGGCGCTGCTAGAGAAGAGCCTGATCTCCCTTCAGCGTGGGGGCAGCGTGGGTGCTGTGGGAGATGCCCCTTGCCGGGGCTGGCCGTGGGTCAGGGAAGCTCCTGCAAGGGTTTCTCACCTCCTCCCCAACCTCCTTGACCGACATGAAGGAAAACCCCTGCACAGCCCACCATGGCCTTCCCAGGGTTTGCCTCAGCAGGCAGGAGAGAACCCTGGGGGATGCTGGAGCTCTGGCTTGGCAGAAAATACCGCAATTTCTTTAAATATGTTGTCAGAAAAAAAGGAAATAAGGTTGGTTTTTTTTTTCTTATTGTTCATTTAAATAGGAAGAAAACAGGGAAAGGTTTATTTAAGTGCTCCGGCAGGCTCTTGAGCCTGTCTACCACCGTCCTCTTCCTCTGCTGAAGCACAAACCCAGGCAGGTGAGAGCAGCCGTGGTGCCGTGGGAAGGCAGCGCTCTCGGGAAGGGGAGCGATGCCGTTTTGGTGGAGTTTCTGAAGGCTTTAAAGAGCCTGTCTCTGAACAGGGGCAGGGAAGAGTCTATTTTCTTGAAACTCGGGCTTCACAGAGAGCCCCGTTCTCCCATGACATCTTCAAACACGGTGGCGGCAGAGGCGGCGCGGCTGCGATTGAAACCGCCGGTTTGTCGGAAGCCGCAGCCGGTGTGGGTCCTGCAGGGACTGGGACGGGGAGCAGAGATGAAATATGCTCCATTCCTTAGAAGCTTGGTCCTCTCCTTCCTCTGCCTCCCATCATCGATTTCTTTAAAAATACGATTTCTCTGCTTTCCCTTGTCTCTCAAACTGGTCCTTTGCTTGTGCAGGAGGCTCTGCGGGCAGTGGGGGGGCTCCCAGCCAGGCTCTCACCTGCCCAGACATGGGCATCAGCCACCTTGAGTGCTGGGGATGGTGGGGGTGTTGGGGATGTTGGAGCTGCTGGGGTGC